>CAUYLG010019358.1:0-152465 GCA_963573385.1 Cacajao melanocephalus | reverse complement strand
GTTTTCTTTTAATTGTGGGGGCCAGGCCCGGGGAGGGGCCGAACCCCACTTGGGGTTTCGTCAGGCCCCGTCCCGCCTTCTTTTTTTTTTTTTTTTTTTTTTTTTTTTTTTTTTTTTTGAGAGTGAGTCTCACTCTGTCTCCCAGGCTGGAGTACAGTGGTGCAATCTATTTTTAGTAGAGATGGGGTTTCACCTGCATTCTTTACCCCTGCTTTTGGGGACAGTTCCCAAGCAACCAAGCATTTCTGAGAATCATGTGCAGACAATAACCAGTCAGCATGTGTTGCAGGAAGGGAGGGCATTTGCAGTAGAAAATGCAGTAAGTACAGAGAGGGCACCAATGGCCAGGTAATGGCAAGTGCAGTGCTTAGTGGTTTTCTGGTTTGTGCTTGATGCAATTGACTCATTGCCCTCTCTGTCTTGCTTTTGTTATTATTTACTCCAATGCTCTGTCCTTACCCTGGGCTCTTCTGAGCCTAGCTGCAGAGAGACCAGTAAAGACCCATCCAGTGGCTGCTGCTGCTGCTGCTGCTATGAAAGAAGCAAACAGTCATTAACAGATACATACATGTCAATACTGTGTTTTTCAAAATAAGCATTCTCTTACAAAGAGACACACTTTTCCACAGCATCTTTCCACTTCTCTGTATATTTGCTTACTGTTCCAACATGGCTGGCTAGCTCTAAGTGTCAGATTTGCTCAAAATAGAGACTTAGTAAAGCTGTAATAAGTTGAAAACTCAGGTGAAATGCATTCTGTAGTTTTCAAAGAATATTAACAACATGCTTTTAACTATGTAAAAACATAAATACAAACATACATGCTAGAGTTTATCGATCCTGGCATGAGTAGTTTTAAATTGAACGCTCCACTAAAAAAGAAAAATGCTATCAATATATTGTTAGATGCTACCAATTGTAAGACATGTCCCAGTGTCAGAGTTTTTGGGAAAATGTGTGTCTTAGAATGAATAGAAGATAGGATATAAGTAGGATGGAAGGATATAGAACAAAATATTAATAGTCATCTCCCTGGGTATTTTGGCCAATTGTGGGTAACTGTTAATTTTCTTCTTCTCTTCCAAAATTTACATAAAAAGATTATTGCTGGGCAAGGTGGCTCATGTATGTAATCCCAATACTTTGGGAGGCCAAGGTGGGTAGATCGCTTGAGACCAGGAGCCCAAGACCAGCTTGGGCAACTGGCAAAACCTCATCTCTACAAGAAATATAAAAATTAACCAGATGTAGTGGTGCATGCCTATAGTGTGTGCCTATAGTCCCATCTACTCAGGAGGCTGAGATGGGAGGATCACTTGAGCCCCAGGAGGTTGAGGCTGCAGTAGCTTGAGATTGCCCCCACTGCACTCCAGCCTGGGCAACAGAGTGAGACCCTGTCTCAAAAAAAAAAAAAATTATCATTTTGATGATCATAAAAGAAAAACAGCATGATATCAGGGTTATATCATTTATTTACACATCTTCTTTAGATCTGAGTGTCTTAGAAAGAGATGATCTTATGTTCTTGCAAATATTCAATCTATAGGGAGGCTTCCAACTTGAAGGTAAGTGAGCAGAATATCCCCTGGAATAACTGTTACCATTTTGTTTTTCATGATTAGACTAACAAAAGCTTTCAGCCTTGCCCTCAAGACTCCCCTTCCCTAGAATAAGACCACCTTTTCAGGCAAGGATAGTCTAGTGCCACAGATTAGGCTGAGGATAATTTTCAAGTTGTGGCTATTTGGCTACTCCCTCCCTCTCCCATGGGAGCCTCTCTCTTATCTTGTAGACCCAGGGGCAGGGAGGTGACATAGGTGGCCTCTGAGAATCAGAAGCAATCTCATCAGACAGGTGGCTCTGTCATTGGGAGAGTTTGGCCTTCGTCATCTGCATTCTTAGGAGTGTGGTGGTGACATTTCAGAACCTTTAGTCACCTTCTCTCCAAAGTTAGTGGAATTATGAATTAGAATTGTTCTGCGGCCGGCGCGGTGGCTCACGCCTGTAATCCCAGCACTTTGGGAGGCCGAGGCGGGTGGATCACGAGGTCAAGAGATCGAGACCATCCTTGCCGACATGGTGAAACCCCGTCTCTACTAAAAAGTACAAAAAATTATCCGGGCGTGGTGATGCGCGCTTGTAGTCCCAGCTACTCGGGAGGCTGAGGCAGGAGAATTGCTTGAAACCGGAAAACGGAGGTTGCAGTGAGCCGGGATCGTGCCACTGCACTCCAGCCTGGCGATAGAGCGAGACTCTGTCTCAAAAAAAAAAAAAAGAATTGTTCTGCTGCTGTAAAGGTGGGTCAGAGGAGGAAAGAAAAGATGGGTAAGGGTAACCTGAGTGGATGTGTGGATAAGAGATCAGCCAAATTGGCTGCTGCCGTACTTCCTGGTTCCCTTTACTGTATCCTTTTCCACAGAGCATGTACATGGGGCTGTGTAATGAGGTCCCCAGGGCATTCCCTGATGGGCATACCTGGAAAGCACATCGTTTTCTAGCACAGTGACACTGTTTACATATATGGGAGTTCTTTTATGGAAGCCATTCTATAGCACTTGGTTTGTCCATGTCTTTCCCATAGCTCTGGGGTGTGCCCTTGATGTATGTGTGGCTGCTTGGTGCCTCTTTTCCTTTTGCCCTGAAATCCCGTGAAACCACACCTTGTTGGCAAGTCATATATCATTAGCAGGATGCCTTGCTCAGAACTGATTATTTCCCTGCTAAGACAGCACCTGCATTGGAATTGAGACTCTTGGATAGCACAGTGGTATTTGCAAATAAATGATTGCATTCAGATGCCACAACAAATAGATTTTGTTTGGATTACATATCGCATTCCAATGAGAGGTTGACGCAGAACTATCCTAATAGGGAGGCTTTATTATGTTTATATGTTAGTCATGTCTTCTGTAAAGTCAAACAAGGCAGACATCATGCCACATAGGTTTTTTTTAATGTATAAATCTTCATGCCAGAGTCAAAGCAGGACAGGGGACTAGAGTGTGAGAGAAAGTTCAATCCTCCAGAATATTCTAGAGGGAATATCTACTTTTTTTTTTTTCCACATCCTTCAGGCATCAACTTTAGGAATATCTACATTTTTAAACATCTTGCTGCCTTCAGAATTGGTTTTCCTTTTTTAGAACTTAAATATATATTGTGTCTTTAAAGTGATTGCATTGAAATGATGCCCCCTTTCCCCCCAAAAAAAGAATAAAGAAATTTTGGCAACAAGAATAAGTTTTAGAAAAGTATATATAAATCATAATTCAAAAATAATTGCAAATCAAATCACACCAATTTATAAGTATGCTAATTGTCAAGCTTTTAAAAAGTATGCATTTTAATTAGATGTTATCTTTCAATCTTGTGGCTTCCATTCACTCAAGTCTGTGTCCAGCTCTTAAGGTTTTTGATTCTCCACTCTCCCCTTAGTAGCTAATACATTCACTTGTTTTAAAGGGTCTGTACTTCTCAGTTGGCATGTACTTTTTTTACCTGGGTCTTCTAAAATGTATCATGTTTTCAATCCACTTTTTCTAGAATTCTCTTTTTCTTTTTTCTTTTTTTTCTTTTGAGAGAGAGTCTCTCTGCGTCACCCAGGCTGGAGTGCAGTGGTGCGATCTTGGCTCACTACAACCTCGGCCTCTCAGATTCAAGCGATTCTCCTGCCTCAGCCTCCTGAGCAGCTGGGACTATAGGCGCACACCACCACACCCGGCTAATTTTTTGTATTTTTAGTAGAGACAAGGTTTCACTGTGTTAGCCAGGATGGTTTCATTTCCTGACCTCGTGATCTGCCTGCCTCCACCTCCCAAAGTGCTGGGATTACAGGCTTGAGCCACTGCGCCCGGCTTTCTAGAATTCTCATTTGTGGTCATGTCGCACCTTGTTCTTAATGCTTCAGCTTAACTTTCTCTCTTGGGAAGTTAGGATTTATTCCTAGCATTATTTCTAGTGTTTATTTATTCCTAGCATAATGTTAGGATTTATCCCTAGCATTATTTCTGCTTCTTTGAAGAGAAAGTCATATTAGCCATGTTGTATTTAATCCTCTTTTTGTCCCCAGCTTTTTAATCTTTCTTTTTCTTATTCCTGATTATATTTTGTGTTACTAAAACCTTTTTGGTTGGATGTTACTTCAGGCCCCCCCCCCCCCCGCACCTTTTTTGTGCATGTTCTTAAACACTGGCTCATCTTGACTCATGAATGCCTAGTTCTGTTTCAATTTTTTCAGACATCTTTGTTCAGATGGTGTGCCTACAGAATGACAGTGGCTGTCTTTTCAGACGTATTCTAGCAAAAACAGATTTAAGGCCCCTTTGCAAACCACAGTACTTCTGTATAGGCCAGATAGCAACCACAGGGAAACTTTATAATCAGAAGATCTGGATAATTCATTCTCTTGGCTCTGCTGCTGACTTACAGAGTTTAGGGAAATCACATGACCTCTCAGAACCCCATTTAAAACTTTATTAAATGAGAGGTGTTGAATAAATTAATGATTTCCAAAGTGTTTCAAAGCCTTGGGAGTTGATAGGGAGGAATTAAGGAATTAGAGGATAGAAAGGGCGTTTCTTTCAACTCTTGCGTAATTGGATTCCCTCAGATTTGATTTGAAAAGGATTTCATAGCACTTTAAAAAATAATCTAAAAACCTGCTATTTTCCCAGGTTTTTGGATTCTGTGAGCCAGTGGGATTTCTATAAGATTAAGATTGGCCAGTATAGGGAAGAGACACACATGTCAGTCATGTTTGCCAGATGTAAGGACATGAAATGAGATGCATACCATCTATTATTACTTAACACAAAAAAAAAAAAAAAAAAAAAAAAAAAAAGAAGGCTATAAACTAAACAGAAACCCCAAACAAACAAAAACAGCTCTTTAAATTAAACAGCTGTAGCACTGCTCACGGCATTCTTATTATGACGGAGCCTTGGTCTGGGCCAGCCCGGGGTTATCAGCAGCTATTGGACAGGGTGCTTTCTGAAGCCCTGTTCATCAGAAAAACAGTCGTGACTAATGTTTGTTATACAGTGGGGACTGAAAAGAGCTTGCAGAGTTGTTCAAGATGTCGATTTCATTTAGTTAATTTTAAAAATTTCTTTTGGTTTTTAAAAATATTCATAGATTTGGTTAGGTTTTAAGCAGACATTTTTTTCCAGAATTAGCATATGAAAACATTCACATTTCATCCTATTTGAATCTTTCATCCTCATCAAGATCTGAATATTTTAAGTAAGGTTCCTCCATAAGAAGTTTCCCAGCCTTGACGATTCAATCTAGAAGAAAAAGTACAATGAGAGAGCTAATAAATACATTAGTGGTTCAGTAATGCTGGTAAAGGAAGGGGTGTAAAGTGCTATCAGAATTAGACCCAGTCAGGGAGATCAAGCCAATTTTCATATCATGTAATGTGGATTTTTATATGATCGAAAGACATCAGATCCCATTAGACCACATATGGGTTTGCTTGAAAGTTAAATGGAGCCTCGTTGGTCTTTAGAGAGGAAAAGCTATTGGTCATTTTCAAAGTTTATAATATACTTGTGTGCTGGTTGACATTTAAGACCCCCTAAATTGCTCTAAAAATTTAAAAGCATTCTAGAGTACTTAGTTTTATCGGAAGATTAATTAATGGTTTATTAACATTATATTAGTATATAATTAATATATTCAAGATTTTCTACTTTTGCTACAATGACATTGAAGCATTACAGAATCAGCTACTATAGATATATATGTATCAGCATATTGAAACTTTTATAATCCATTGATGTTAGTTGGGAAACTTGGTTACAAACAACATAAAGTTAACTCTGGTTAACTTAAGCCAAAGAGGAATTGATCAGAAGAGAATCAGGTTACTCACAGTTGAATGAGAAAGCCAGAGATCCAAGCCCAGGCAGAAATTAGGGGAGAACAAAGGCACAGCCACAGTCTTTTCCCAAAAATGGTCTGGTTAAGCCATTGCTGCCATTGGTACCAGCATCTCCAGCCTCTCAATCTGGTGTGGCATTGAAGGCAGTTGATCCTGTGCCTCTGCGTCACCCCACAGTGTTCTGAAACCGCACTGAGCCTATGATTGGTTATACTCCTTAGCATCAGCAGGGAAGGGAGTTGGATGTGGTGACAAGTTTGTCCCCTTTCAAGCTTCCTTAGTTAGTGGTGGAGCCCTGCCACTCACCTATCCTGTAGTTCTCCTCAGGAAGGTATACTCTGATTGAATGAGGGCTGAGTGATGAACTAAGAGACCTGAGTACAGTGGTCTCAGGTCTGGCTCCAATTAGCTAAGTGATGTTAGACAGCTTGCTCTCTGGGCCTGTGTGTCCTCATCTATAAAGAGAAGGGATTTTGATGACAACCTCAGCCCTGTGGCTCTATGACCAGGGTCTTCCTTCTAGGAATGAAATAAAAATATAAATAAGATAATAGAAGCAGATGGCTCTCTAATGCATGCCTTTTAGTTAGAGTATGACAAGCTGAAATTACCTGAAATACAGATATGGGAAAGCTGAATTTAAGTACTATTGTTATAAAGTAGTAATTGCATAGCAGAGTATCAGACTGAATATGGACTTAGGAGTCAACTGCATCTTGCTTCAAGTGCTGCTTCCACTGCTCCATCTCATACTTGTAGAGTGACTTAGGAAAAATTTCTGAGACTTGTTTTCTCATCTGGGACGTGGAGTGTTACTACTTGACTTGTGCTATTGATGTGAAGATTAAATGAGGCAACATACACAAAAGTGCCTGGTACTTCGGAAGTATTCTACAAAGGTTATTACTTCCCTTTCCAGATGCTTGGGGATTGCGTTCTGTAGTACTGCTCTCTAATTCTCTCCCTTGAGTACAGGGAATTAAATGGTAATTTCATGAGCATTTGCCCAGGATAAGGCACGGTTCTAGGCTCTGGGCCAGGCCCTGTGTGGAATATAAAGAAAAATTAGAGTTTGCAGTTGAGCCATAGAGCTCACAGGCCATTTCCCTATGCCATACTCTCTGAATTCAGATCAGGAGCACTGTGGGATTAAGAATTGCGACCTATACAATACCGAACTTAGCAGTATGTTTTTGTTGTTGTTGCTTTATGTTTTTATTGTAAAATGAAATATGGATGATCACATAAAACAATGATATAGCCTGTTGAATTATTTTAAAGCAATAGTTTGCATAGATAGATGGTAAATATGGAAAATGCTCTGGGTATGTGTGTTTATTTTTTGTTTTTGTTTTTTGAGATGGAGTCTCGCTGTGTCACCCAGGCTGCAGTACAGTGGTGCAATCTCAACCCGCTGCAACTTCTGCCTCTGGGGTTAAAGGAAGTTTCCTGCCTCAGCCTCCCAAGTAGCTAGGACTAGAGGTGCTCACCACCATGCCTGGCTAATTTCTGTATTTTTAGTAGAGATGGGTTTCACCTTGTTGGCCAGGCAGGCCTCAAACACTTGACCTCAAGTGATCTGCCTGCCTCAGCCTCCCAAAGTTCTGGGATTACAGACGTGAGCCACTGCACCCGGCCTGCTGTTGTTGCTTTTATCGCACGTTAACATAAGAATCTTTGTGCTGTAGCAGAAAGAACACTGTCAGTAAATCTAGGTTCTAGTCCTGGCCCATCAATTCCTGTGACCTTGCATGGGCCACATAACCTATTGTAACATGTTTATTCATCTGAAAATGAGCTACCCTACCAGAGTGTGTGAGAAGAAATATACATGAAAGTACTTTATGAATTGTAAAACACCAAACAAACAAAGCATTGTTGTATTGCCTCTACTAACCATCATATAAAGGAATTTGAAATTGGGATCTTCACATTACAAATATGATTGACTTTCAATCCATCTGTTGAAGGGGCACATCTCAAATATGGGCTGGCATGTGCTCGAGGCCATTGAAAATAATTTATATAAAAGACCTCCATTTTCAAGGAATTTAAAAGTAGACAAAGATGGAAATCAATATATGCCATTTTCTAATGGCAAATGTTTGCATAAATTAATGCCATGTTTCCCTTATATGTTTATAAAATTAAGATTTTTAAATGCAAAGATGTAATTTATAATGTCCTATATATGATATTGTTTGATTGTAGAACACTCATGAATGGCATAGAGTTTCAAAATTCATAAACTTGAACTTAATTTTTTTAGTTCCTAGACTATGGGAGAAAAGTACTAAACACACTTGCCAAAGATGTGAATTATGATCTTTCTTTGTTAATTTTCTTCTTTCTATGAAACCTTGACTCACTTGGGACAGCAAAATCGGTCAAACCTATCTCACTGAACTGAGTCATAATGAATACATCTGTTTCTAACCTTTCCTGCCTTCCTTTGACTTAGTGACCAAGGGCAGAGCCAAATCCTGAACCTCCTTTAGTGTTTCTGCTTTTCCTACCTTAACAAGCCGCAAATCATTTGCTTTTTCTTAAATAAGCCTTGTGCGTCGACTTCTTTGTTCTTTCGTTTGCACAGGCCATGCAGGATGCGTTGGCAGATCTTCCAGAATGGTATGGAATAAAAGGCATGCAAGCCCACTGGATTGGGAACTGTGTGGGCTGCCACCTGGACTTCACATTAAAGGTGAGCAAGTGATAGCAGCTCCAGCAATTCATGCTCACAAGTCTTCTACGTTTGGGACTTATTGAGTAAACCAGCAATTTGGGACTACACCACAGTACAATCTAAACACGCACAATTTAAAATGTTCTAGTAGCCACATTTTTTAAAATTGCAAAGAACAGGTGAAATGAATTTTAATAACATATTTTGTTTAACCCCTTGTAACCAAAATGTTTTCGATTTCAAGATGGGCTCAGTAGGAAATGATTTATTAAAGAGTTTACGTTTTAGTACAGTCTTTGAAATCTACTATATTCTACATTTATAGTTCATTCTAGCTATATTTCAAGTGCTATGATTCATAGCCATAGATTGCTACTGGCTACCATACTGGACAGCACAGAGGATCTTCAGGGGTCCATGAACTCCCTGAAATTTTATGTACAAAATGTTTGTGTGGGCATTTTCCTGAGCAATGGATCCATTACTCTCATTGTATTTTCAAAGGGGTGCATGTCACAAAGCAGATTAAAAGCCAAGGAAGCAGAAATCTACCTATAACACCATTTCAAAACTAGACAGACTTAGAGCTTAGGGATTGTGTTTGAAACTTCTGCGGAAACACTGCTGAAAAGTCACAATGTAAGGCCCACCTACTCTAGAACTTCCGTCTTTTTCTCTATTGACTAGAGAGTTGTTCTAGTGCTGTTTTTTTTTTACCTGGGTGTGCTTTTTCTTATCCTTCTGACTTCTCCTTCTGTCATCAAGACTTTTCTGCTCTGTTCATTTAGCACCAAACCTGCCCTCACCTTTGTCCCCATCAAAACCTTTAGGAGGAGGAAGCAGCAGCTGAGACAAAGGTGGCCTTCCTTTCTTGACTCTTCCCTGCTGACAACCATACCTGGTGTCTGCAAGCACCTGCCACTTGCCACTGAGCTCATAATGCCCTGTGCAGCCCACTTACAAAACTGATCCAACTTACTACAGCTGCAAACATGGAAAGCCTCCCATAAGGGAGTGTGTACTTTGGAAACATTTCAATAACAAATCCTGGACTGAGCTTTTCCTCTTACTGGTTTCCTGAGAAAGCGGCGAGAGTTCTGAAATTCAGTCCTGCCATGACTTTTGTTTAAATCTGCAGGGACATCTCTTTCATGGCCTTTGCATTAACCTGAGTCTGGTCCTCATGTCCAGGGCCTTTGCTCCTTAGCTAGGGTTCAGGGACCTCCGAGCCTGCCAGCTACTGTGTGTGGAATGTCTTCTGTGCTTCTTTGCCCAGCATTTTACTATGAACATGTTTTTATGTCCATTCCTGGACCCACCTGAAAATGAGATGGGGCAATGCACTGTCTCAGGGAAGGAAGCATCTCAGTTCTTTAGGACAGGCTACATGTATGCCTCTGTATCCCCAATTCTGGCTCCATAGGTGACAGTTGGCACTTAGGGCGTATGGTAGACTGTCTTTTAGTTCATCATTGGCACTCTGTCAATATGTTTGAATAAATGCATGAAGGAAGTAGCACCTGTCCGCTCTGTGTCCTCCATGTCTGTCACATTAATTGGCTTTCAGTGGATGGCTGTGTGCCTCTTCCTTAAAGAGCATGTTAACTAGCTCTAGGGACTCATAGTCATGAACATGGCTCAGGCCATCCTTTCTCTCTTCAAAACACTAATAACCTTGGTGCCTGTTTTCCTTCTTAGAAAAGTAGATGCCTTTTTTTTTTTTAACTATACCCTTAAATCCTTGAAGAAAATACAGCTGCTTTCTCAGAACACAATATAACACTAATAGTTATTTCTGATTTGTGAACAAAGGAGCCGGGAAAACCAGGAGAGTATCTTGCTGAGCATTCTTTGTTGACTGCCTTCAAGTTGGGAATGCCTGCATGCCTGGTGTGGGGCAAGTGGTAGGGGGTGTTTCTGAAAGGGAAACTATGATCCTCTTCTCAGCTTTTGCCAAGCACCATCAGAGTCCCCACACCCCTGGTCCAGTGGTCAGAGCTGTGGTCACTGTTGGGGAATGAGGGAAGGGGAAGGGAAGGGAATGTAGTTAGGGAGCAACACAGCCCAAAGGGAGGACTGAGGAATGACATCACTCTTTTTTTTTTTTTTTTTTTTTTTGAGACGGAGTGTCACTCTGTCACCCAGGCTGGGGTGCAATGGTGTGGTCTCAGCTCACTGCAACCTCCACCTCCTGGGTTCAAGCAACTCTTCTGCCTCAGCCTCCCAAGTAGCTGGGACTACAGGCACGTGGCACCACACCTAGCTAATTTTTGTATTTTTAGTAGAGACAGGGTTTCACCATGTTGGCCAGGCTGGTCTCGAACTCCTGACTTCCTGATCCGCCAGCCTTGACCTCCAAAGTGCTGGGATTACAGATATGAGCCACTGCACCCAGCTGACATCATCCTTCTTTCCTACCACCAGGTTCATGGGCAAGTCACAGGAGAAAAGCTGACTGCCTATACAGCCACCCCTGAAGCCATTTACGGCACCTCCCACGTGGCCATCTTGCCCAGCCACAGACTCCTACACGGGCACAGCTCTGTGAAGGAAGCCTTGAGGACGGCCCTTGTCCCTGGCAAAGGTGAGTTGGCAAGTTACAGCTCAGTTGGTAAGATTGCAACCTTACATTTGGATGGCGCCTCCCAGAGTTCATGGTCCTTTCCTGTATATTATCTTGTGTAGGCTGTTCTTTGCCTTAGCCTTATTTTTTATGTTTTTATTTTGAAACATGAGGATTAAAAAAAGCTCAAAATATTTTGACTACCCCTGATTTCTCCATAAGTTACTAGTTTGTCTGTGTCTTGAGCTTCCAACTGAAAGCTCAGCTCTCTCCCTTTCAATATAATCTAGTTCTTTTCTCCTAATTTATAATTTCACCATCAAATAAAATTACATTGTCAGACCAGAGGGAAGCCAGTAAGAATGAGAGAAACCTTCTCCAACTTAATTTCATTGTTTTAAAGAATTTGTTTTGTTCATCTGAGCAGTGTCCTGCTCCATACAGATTTTTAACATACCTGCTTTATGAATGGATCAAGCTGACCTGGAATCGGCATATCAAGTTGTACTTGATCTGTGAAGGTTTGAAGATTCTGTGGTTGCAAGCAACAGAATCCATCTCTAACCCAGAGGAAAAGGAGAACACGTTAGAAGGCTGTGGGGAAGACCATTGCTAGAGGAATAGCTGAAGAGCCAGTCTGAAAGAGGAGTTGGAGAGTTCAGCCCTGAGAGTTCAGGGAGCAGGAACTCACAGACAGTCCCTTGAGTGCCACTGTCAGAGTAATTCTGCTCGAACCCAGCCCTGCCTTCAGTGCCTGAAGCTCTTGATTCAAGACTCCTCTTTCAGAGAAAGGTGTTTGATTGGTGTAACTGGGGCCCCCAGCCTCTTTCTTGGCAAAGGGAGGCCAGACAACTTTCTTGGTGGACCACAAAGATTGTCACCAGCGAGTGAGGGGGAGCTTTCCGAAACAAACCTGAAGGCTGTTACCAGAGAAGGGAATTTGGAGCCTGGGCAGGTGAAAGGAAGTCCATTCAATGTTAGAAATAAGTCTCTGAGGTGATTTAAATATTTCCACAAAAATCTCATCCCTTTTCCCTTTTACGAATTATAAACTTTAATCCGAAGTATGCAATCTGAATTATTGGGGTCTGAAATAGCATTTGGCTAAAAAAATGTTTGGGTGATGATATTAAGTTGCCATCTTTGAAATAACCAGAATGAAACGTTTCCTAATACTAGGTTGGAGAGATAGACAATGTCATCCCAGTTTGTCTCTGCTTAAGACTTTGTTTACTTAGACCATTAAAGCCGGATTCAAATCAGTGAGCACTTTCTAAAGAGCCTGGTGCATGCACTCTTGGTGGGGCATAGATGAGCCATTCTAGTCTTAACTGGATGCCCCGGGGAGGCAGAACAGAAGACAGCCAGAGGCATATGCCACTCACCCCACACAAGGCAGATGTCACCTCTCAGTTTCACCTCTTTGCCATATGCATTGAAATAAAGAGTCTTTTGAGTTAAAATTTCAATGTGTGCTTATAAAGCTCAATATAGCTATCTCTCTCAGGTTTATTTTCTCTCCTTACTCAAAAGAAAAACCGGATACTTTTCAACTGTTTAGTTTAAAGGGATATCTCATAATTTTTACTCTCATGAGCAATTTGATATTCCTTGAGGGCTATGGTGGCTGAATAACATCTAAAATGGAAAAACTAAAACATGTAAACATCTCTAGCCCTTACATTTTCTCTTATGGCTAATTTGGGGACACAAATGAAAATAAGACCATATTAGTAGGGGAGCTATAATTTGCTAATGAGTTAACAAATTATAGAAGATAGATTTCCTGAGATGAAAGGCCCTGTATAAATTCATTTCATATGTAAGAAATTGATGCATTATTTTAGTACATGCAAACAGCACTGTTTTCATGACCACATGGATATCCACATACCTGACCTGGCCCAGTCATTTCATTTTGGCAAATTTAGTGCCAAGTGTAGTGTTCCATTTGAAGGGCTCATTAGTTACTTTCTCCCTGCTTTTTAATAACCTCTGAAATTATTCCAAATGGAAACATTACACTTGGCAGTACATTTTTCCAATTCTAATTTTCAGAGTAGAAATACTCTTTTTGCAGATGTCAGTGTATTCAAAATCTCTAGATTAATTTGCACATCGAGTCCCTGGATTTTGACATCATAGTCACAGAAGGCCAGTACAGTGCATTGAGTGTAACACAGTGTTCCCAAAAGGTGAATTCAGATTACCCTAGGAATGGATGATTTATGCCTCTTCTGGCCTTTGGGGTTACGTTTTAAACCAGGATGTTGTATCACTGCTGTCATTTACCATTGCTGACCACCTCATTTTTTTCGTCGAATGTCAGATTTTAAGGATGATTTATGTTAAAGCAATGACCCCTGAGTGTCATGACAGCACACAGTTGTGTGCTGCATTTATCACTTGCAGGAGTTTCAGTTCTCAAACATGAGCTCCTGCTGTTGCTAAGTTTATTTCTACATATCAACTCCTGATTTGGCCCAAGATGGCCAAGATTCTCGTCCTAGATCCATCCATGTGACTTAAGGAAGGTCATGTAACCTTTGTAAGTTTAGCCTTCTTGGCAGAGTACGTAATGCGGCTGTCAGCCAAGGTGGTGTTGGAGGACCTTGCGGGTGGAGAAGGAGTACTGAGGGGCTCTGAGGAGGAGAGTGACACATGTGGACAGGGCGATGCTAGAGTGGCAGGCTGGCAGACCTCATTAATTGTGGAAAGAGATGGCAGGGTCCCCAGAACAGCAGGAGTCAGGATGGAGCGAGGGAACAGGCCTGAGAAGTCTATGGAAGGCTGAGAGGGTGGAGGATCCCCGGATGATTACTTGATTTCTAGCCTGGCCACCTGGGTTGCCGATGTTATTGACTAAATGTACTGTTTTTGCTTAGCATCCTTAATTTGGCACAGATTCCTCTGAGAGAGGAAAAAAAGCAAGGTGCTCCCCTAGAGCTCTTGAAATTTAGTTTATTTCCATAATCATTGACGTCGCCTGCTTTTCTCAGCTGACCAAATCTGACTTAAGTCATGTTATGTAAGCTCTGACTTGATAGGAACTAGAAACCATAAAAGGCATCAATGGGGAAATATCATCAGAGTTCTAGAAGCTGTTCTGTCTTTTCCCGAAATCTTTTCTTACATTCCTAATATTAAAATATTCAAACCCTGGGGCTTTGGAACCACGCATTTCAGCTCTGAGTCACCAGCTATCTACACAAGTCATTTTTTGCTGAAAGGGCAGATGAGGTCTCTCTAAAGGACAGTTTGGAACTGTGTTGTTATTGACACATTACAGGCACCTTAGAGAGCAAGAGCCTCCCTCGAAGTCCCAGACATTAAAGAATAAGTAATTGCTCACTATTGTTTTGCTTCTGTCTCCACGGTATTGGTATGGGGTGGGAACAAAGGGTGTGAGCAGATCTGTAATTCTGGGGTAATGGCTTGGTTTTCCATCAAACTGTTTCACGTAGCATTCTTCAATGTTATATGAAGGGAAAAGCTTCTGTGCTCAACAAATCTGGAATAAACAAAAATAAACAGGTACCTTTGCTTTGGACTTCTCAGAACCTTTGCTGTGCTAATGTGCACTGGGACTGTCTGAGAGAGAAAGTCATAGTCAACACTTGTCACACTCAGTTGACCACAGAGCCCTGTTTCCATGGAGTATCCCTAGGAACTAGTTACATGGACTGCTGCCTTGGTGAACACCAAATGAAAGTCATTTGTTTTTCCAGAGGGTGTGAGAACCCTGGCCTTCTTTGCAGTGGGTGCCCTGAGAGCAAAGGGCAGACACCTTTTTGTCTGGAATGTTTCCTTTGTAACTACTAAAGTGTTTTGCTGTTATCTAACTACAATGTGAAATGCTTCAGTTTCTTTAGATTTCACTTTCTTGGATCCATGCATCACATCACTAGCTCAGGAGTGACTATTATTTTTTTTTAATTTTTTTATTTTTTCACCATTATCTTGATCTTGACAGGAGTGATTATTAAACACGTTAGTAATTACAAAGGAAACACCAGAAATATGGAGAACACAGGAGACCTATTCAGGAACTTTTGATTTTAATTAAGTTGTTTCTAGGAAATAGATTTTGACCAGATATAGCTTGCAAGCTGCTACTATCCGTTCATTGCAAATCTGCTAATATTTAAGTTCAAAGATCAATTTTTGTCCTAACTGAAAAACTGGTATAATATAACTTTAATGTGGAATGAAAAACAGTTCAACTCTTTCATGCAGTACATTTTTTTCATATTTTCTTTTGTAACAACTGAGCATACCATATAATAACCCACTTAATATATACAATTCCATGGTTCTTAATATATTCACAAATTCATACAATCACTGTCAATTTTAGAACATTCTCATCATCCCAAAAAGAAATCTCAGACCCTCTGGCAGTCACCCCTCCCCGATTCTTGTGTAATCTCCAGCCCTAGGCAATCACTAATCTACCATCTGTCTCTGTAGATCTGCCTATTCTGGACATTTCTTGTAAATAGAACCAAATACGACACTGTCTTATTGTCCTGCTCCTTTCACTTGGCATAATGTTTTCTTTCCTTTTTGTTTCCAAGTAATTCTTCATTGTATTACACACAATGTGTTACACATTGTATTACACATTTTATTTGTCCATTTTATTAACTGATAGACGTTTGGGTTTTTACTATTAATATGAATAATACTTCTGTGAACATTAATAGAGTTTTATGTGGATGTATGTTTTTATTTCTTTGGCAATATACCTAGGGGTAGAATTGCTGGGCCTTGAAGTTTAAGGAACTGCCAGACTATTTTCCAAAGCTGCTTCACCATTTTACATTCCCACCAGCAGTGTATGAGCATTCCCATTTCTCCACATCGTTACCAACACTTCTTATTGTCTGTGGTCATTTTGATTATGGTCATCCTGGTGGGTATGATGTGATACCACAGTGTAGTTTTAATTTGCATTTCCCTGATGGCTAACGTTGTCAGGCATTTTCTCATGTGTTTATTGGCCATTTAAATGTCTTCTGTGGGGAAATGTCTATTTGGTTCTCTTGCCCCTTTTTAAAAATTGATTTTCATTTTAATTTGTCTTTTTATTTTAACTTTTTTATATATTCTAGATACTAGTCTCTTATCAGATATATAATTTACTAAGTTGTTTTCCAGTTCTGAGAGTGTGTCTTCATGTTGCCCTTTGAAGCACAAGTTTTTCATTTTGATGAAATTCATTTTATCTATTTTTTCTTTTGTTGCTTTTGCTTTTGGTGTTCTATCTAAAATGCCACTGCCTAGTAAAAGGCCACAAAGATTTATACCTATTTTATTTTATAAGAGTTTTATAGTTTTAGATCTTACATTTGGATCTTTAATCCATTTGGAGTTAAATTTTATATATGGAGTGAGATAAGGATCCAACTTCTTTTTTTTTTTTTTTTGAGACAGAGTCTTGTTCTGTCACCCAGGCTAGCGTGCAGTGGCACGATCTTGGCTCACTGCAGGGTTTCACCATATTAGCCAGGATGGTCTAGATCTCTTGACCTTGTGATCCACCCACCTCGGCTTCCCAGAGTGCTGAGATCACAGGCATGAACTACCACACCCAGCCCAGTTAACTTCATTCTTTTGCACATGGTCATGTTACTTTTTAACTCACATTCCCACATTATCTTAAAAATCAGGCTGCTTCTGCCTCATTATTTTCTGGTTTTCACTTAATATGCTATCAGAAAGTGCTTCTTTGTTTTTATGCAGGCTTCACAATTGTTTTTTAAATCCATACATAATGTTCTGTCAACTCAATGTACCTTAATATCCTGTCTTTCCTATCATGTTGAACATTGGGCTTTTTTCATGTTTGGGTCTATCATGGAGATAAGTACTGTGATCTTTTATGTCCACATGGCTCTTCGCTTCATAGCATTTTCCTTAGGAGATATTTCCAAGTGTGGGTTTTTTTTTGGTCAAAGGTTAGAAACATTCTTCTATTTCTTGTTACATGGTTTCTGAAAGGGCTATGTCAATTTATAATGCCATATCCAATGATATATGCATTTCACCGTGACTTCACAAACATTAGTGTCAGCTTGCTAAAACGTTTTGCTGACTTATCACTCTAATTTTCATCTTTTTCAAAACTAATTTGGTTTTTAAAGTCCAAGCGATATACATATATTATATGAAAAGTCAAAGAGTGCTAACAAGAACAATGAAAGCAGCCTCCTTATCCAAACACTTTTATTTTAGGTATGTATTACTTAGGATACAAGTTTGGTGTGTTCTACCCACATGAAACTCTTGAGCATGTGTGATAAGTCTACTTTGTGAGGTGGTTACGGCAGTGCTCCTCTGTCTTGTCTTCCTGCTCTGCCCTTCTAGAGTCTGCCCTTCTCTGTGTTTCTAAGTTGCTCTCCACTTGATCTGCATTCCAGTGAAGTAAGAAGTGGGGAAGGGTGGGGAGAAGGGCGTGCTCCTTCCCTTTGAGGCTATGACCAGCAGTTGCTTCTGTACATCCTCCATGGCCACACTTAGCTGCAAAGGAGGCTGAACAGTGCTTCCATTAGTTAAATACGATAGCCATGTGTCCAACTCAACATTCTATTGCTGAGTCAGAAGAGGAGGCAGGTACGGGGTCAACTGGTAGTCTGTGCCATGCATTGTTTCTCTGGCATAGACCTCCCTGTCTGTATGCTTATCCATATGCCATATATGCCTGTACTACTATCTTTCAATTCACCAGTTTTAGATATTACCTAGTGACTTTTATTCTACCAGCCCTCACCTCCCAGCCTCCTGATAACATCATGTTATAATTGCAAAATTTGCAAATACACATTTCTTCTTTGAGAGAAGATAGTGCGGAGGCTGGGAGTGGTGGCTCATTCCTGTAATCCCAGCACTTTGGGAGGCTGAGACCGGTGGATCACCCGAGGTCAGGAGTTCGAGGCCATCCTGGCCAAAATGGTGAAACCCTATCTCTACTAAAAATACAAAAATTAGCCGGATTTGGTGGCATGTGCCTGTAATCCCAGCTACTTGGGCAACTGAGGCACTAGGATTGCTTGAACCTGGGAGGCAGATGTTGTGGTGAGCTGAGATTACACCACTGTATTCCAGCCTGGGTGACAGAGTGGGACCCCGTCTCAAAAGAAAAGAAAAGAAAAAATAGTATGGAATCAAAAATATTGGTCTCCACTTTGAGAAGTGAGTCTACACTCAGCCAGCTCAGGCAACAGGTGTCTCCCAGCTAATATATCTGTTCCATGGGTGCTGGCTGGAGACCCACTGGGGATGCATTTCGCCACTATATTTCATTCTGTGCTTCCTGACACCAAGGTGTTAGAAGATAAGAGCTAGCTTAGATGCCTACAGAGTCAGTTATTACTCTTTGAAATATAGACCCTGGCCAGGCACAGTGGTTCTCACCTCTAATTCCAGCACTTTAGGAGGCCAAAGTGGTAGGATTGTGTGAGCCCAGTAGTTCAAGACCAGCCTGGGCAACATAGAGAGACCCTGGCTCTACAAAAAATAAACACTGTTAGCTGGGTTTGGTGGTGCACACCTGCAGTTCCAGCTACTTGGAAGGCTGAGGTGGGAGAATCAGGGTGAGACCCTATTTCTAAATAAATAAATATTTAAATAAATAATTTTAAGAAAAAATATAGACCCTAATTCTTCGGCTTATTTTAATTTGGGGGCTTGTAAAATAGATAATTACATGAAGTCTTAAAACATGGCAAGTATTATAAATAGTAAGAATTCATAACTTAATTGCTTATATTGTAAATTAAGTGAAGTCACTGATTGTCTACCGTCGCTCATCTCTTCTTCCATTAGGACTTTACTTAGGTTGTTATTCTTCCAACTCTCTGCATATTCACATATATGCACATATGGCTTGTCTCCTCACTGCAGTAGTTGTAATAAACTTCATTTAAGATGATACAGTGTTAGCTGGGTACAGTGGCTCCTGCCTGTAATCCCAGCAGTTTGGAAGTCTGAAGTAGGAGGATCGCCTGAGGCCAGGAATTGGAGACCAGCCTCGGCAACATAGCAAGACCCCTGTCTCTGCAAAAAACTAAAAAAATTTATATAAATAAAAATTTAAAATCAGATGTTATTTTAAACAGCATAATACAATGTTAGAATAATACAATGTAATACAATGTTAGAATAAATCCTTAGTGTTTTATTAGGGCCACATAAATATTGTTCACAACTGAGCCAAATACATTTTCCTTTTTATGTAACTTTTAATTTTTCCTAATGTTCATACTGTCTTCCTTTTTTTTTTTTTTTTTCATTTACTTTGTGTTCTTTGAAATTCTGGCCAAGTCTTCCTGTGCACCCCCCATATTTCTTTGAAACTCCTCTCAGTGCTGTTTTCTGCACATTCCAACCTGTCAGATAATCTGTCAATTTCCTGATTTTCCCAAAGATGCTTCCTGGGGCCCAGTGTACTGCTCAGATCTGACCTGGTCATTCTCTAAGCCTCTGCTGCAAACTGGCCTCCTAGAACTTCCCTCTCTCTTTGCTCTGTGAGTGTCCTCATACTTTTTCCTTGTTCCTTCCCTTGTTTCCTGGATCCTATGTCTGGCTCTTTCTTGATTTGTCCCTTCATTTTACTGGAACACATTCTCCAGTATCTCTTAAGGAAAGGGTAAGTGGGTAAGAACTCTTTTGCCTTAGGATGTCTGGAAATCTCATTTCTCCTTTCTGCTCAGTCATTTTCTACTCCCTTTCCACTTCCATCTTCAAGTGTTATGGTGGTTTGGAATTTCTGATGTCCCTGGTTTCACTACAGTTAGACTTTGTGTTTCTCATCTTCTGTATATTTGAGATATTTTTCAAAAGGAAAAGACGGTGATGGGAATGTTTTTACGCCACCATCTGGAAAGCAAAAATGGTTTTTCACTTTTCATGAGCATGGAAGAACATTTTCTCGTGTGCATATTTAATCTTTCGATTTTTCACTGGTGTGAATTATCTATTAATACCCTACGAAGGACAACTTCTTTAACAATTAGCACAAAGCACAGAAGTTCTAGCGCTTATTTTTCTCACTTGTTTCCTCTGAGATTCAGATGGTGTTGGTGTCTCAGTTGAGTGGCATCCACAGTTATTTGCTCTCATTTTCAGATTGCCTCACGCCGGTGATAGCTGTGAACATGCTCACCCAGCAGGAGGTCCCTGTCGTTATTTTGGCCAAAGCTGACCTTGAAGGCTCTCTGGATTCAAAAATAGGTGAGCAGCTATTAAATTGTAACCACAACAGTATATTTTGCAGATTTAAGATCAAAATACTCCCCTATTGCTATCATCTGGAAGAGCTAACTGTTGATTCCATGGTCTGATTTGTCTCTTTATAAAAATGAATACCTGGCCTGGTGCAGTGGCTCATGCCTATAATCCCAGCACTTTGGGAGGCCAAGGTGGGTGGATCACCTGAGGTCAGGAGTTCAAGACCAGCCTGGCCATCATGGTGAAACCCCATCTTTACTAAAAAATACAAAAAAATAGCTGAGTATGGTGGTGGGCACATATAATCTCAGCTACTTGGGAGGCTGAGGCAGGAGAATCACTTGAACCTGAGAGGCAGAGGTTGCAGTGAGCTGAGATTGGCACCATTGCACTCCAGCCTGGGCAAGAAGAGCAAGACTCAGTTTAAAAAAAAAAAGAAGAATACCCCTTCATTTAATCATCCCTTGTTTTAGAGCTAGATTTTGAAAACATACTGGGTATATTGCACTTTGCTAGTTGCTACTGAGAATAATAAGAAATGTCTGACCTACAAATCTTGCCAGTAGAGTTTGTTGATAAGATCTGTACATATGATACGAGGAACAATGCAACTCAGATGAAAATCCAATTTCAAGACTCATGGAACCATCCCAGGTACACTACCAGCTTAAATTAGAAAAAAAAAAAGAAAGAAAAGAAAACTCATAGAACCAACAGCAACTGCTGGGACGGGGGTTCAAATGAAGCACAAATGATCGATGTGGGCTGGGTTTTTGGTGAAGGCTTTGTGGAGGAGGCGAACTTGAGCTATTCAAGAAAAGGATTGTGAAACAGCAGTAAAATTGAAGGCATATTTAGAACTGTAAATTGGATGTCCTTGGCAGCCTTACTCATTCGTGAGCATTCTAAACTATCGTCATGTAACAGGAAGTCTGAGAATGAACAAAGAGAAGGGAACCTCAAGACGGCTCTGTCCAAAATCTGCCTCCTTTAGGATAGACCTGTCCATCTTTCATTACCAACATTCCTACTGTAGATTCCAGCCAGTCTCTAGAGTCCCAAAACCTTGCAGAGAAAGTTATTTCCACTCTATTTCCTAGCACACAGAAATAGCATTTCTTAAATTCACATTTTTTTCCTTTGTAATGCTCAGATCAGTTGTTGATGAAGTGGTTTGAAGAAACGTCAAAACAGAAAATTGATGTTATTCTCTTCTGACCATTTAAACCTAGAAAGTGTGTTGTTTAAAGAAATAATTCAGTCTGTTACTTTTATGCATTTTACAATTAGTAGAATTTATTACTATAACCAGCCAGGATAAACGGAAAGGCGGTTTTTATTGATGTGGCGTTTGGGGGAGCTTTTTGTTTGTTTGATATTTTGAATCAAATTGCTGACAAAATGTTGGGAGTTTTGAAGGAAAAGAATCGGGTTTTTTTTTAGGTGCATGTGGAAAACTGTTTCTCCTGTTGTCTTGATTTCCCATAGCTTCATAACTAACTTTTTCCAAATTTTTGCTTTTTGCCCTCCAAGAAGAACAAATGTAGAAATAAACAGGAGATAAAGTGGTATTCTTGCCTCCCACCTGCACTGTTACAAATAGTTCACATTCAACTGAGCGCCACATAACTGCCACCATGGCCTGGGGCATTCTTTATACGGCCAAAGACATTTTGTGGTTACAGTGTCTTTTTTTAAACAGTACTCCTAGTTATTCCAAATTCTACTTCAGAATGTAGTAAATGACTATTTTCCCTTCCTGACTCTGAACACTTTTGGTAATATTTGTTGCTTACCATTTGTTCTCATCCTTCAAGTCCACTCAACATTTATTCGTTGCATTAGATGCATTTTGTCTGTCATCTCAACTAGAACACTACAGAACTTTCCATTATGTCACAGAGCTTTTCGTCATGTTTGGGGGGCTTTAGAAGATGTCTCCCAAACATTCAACCACTGTCTTAGGGTATTGTTCCGAGATCTAACTTAAGCATCTTGTGCAATACCCTTAGCTTCATATCTGTTTTCACACAATGTGTTGTATCCATGAGTGTGTCAGCGGCTTTGACAGATGACCCTATAGCAGGGGTTCTCAACCAGGGGAGCTTTTGCCACCAGGAGCCATTTGGCAGTTTTGGAGACATTTTTGTTTGTCACAACTCAGGGAGTGCTAGTGGTACAGTTCAACATCCTGCGATGCACAAGACAAGCCCCACAACAAAGTCCACGATGTCAGTAGCACCAAGGTTGAGAAATCCTGCCCTTACAGAACCAAGAGCTGGGAAAAAACCTGTTGTTATGAATAGCTGAAGCCAAAACAGCAGGCCCTGGCCCCTCTGGGTGAGTGATTTTCTAATGCTCAACTTCTCCTCAAGAACATATGTGGGCTAAAAAATAAATGTCTACTTAGAATGTACTATTGGCTTTGGGAACAAAACATAGTTACCAGCTTTTGACTTCCCGACTGAGTGGATTTTTCTAGGATGCTAGGAAATGCTGGAGGAGTCAGCCCTCTGCCACTAAGGGAATTCAAGGAAGAGGCTTCCCCAAATGCTTATGATTTTCAGTGGCAAAAAAAGAACTAAAAAATGTATAAGGATTATAACTATTTTAAAAAGAAAATAACCTGGATGCAGTGGCTCACAACTGTAATCCCAGCACTTTGGGAGGCTGAGGTGAGCAGATCACTTGAGGTCAGGAGTTTGAGACCAGCCTGGTCAACATGGCGAAACCCTGTCTCTACTAAAAATATAAAAATTAGCCAGGCATGTTATCCCAGCTACTCAGGAAGCTGAGACATGAGAATCGCTTAAACCCAGGAGGTGGAGGTTGCAGTGAGCTGGGATTATGCCACTGCACTCTAGCCTGGGCAACACAGCAAGACTCTGTCTCAAAAAAAAAAAAAAAAAACCCAACTAAGCAGAGGGAAGACTTAAAGGAAATAATACCATTATAGTAAACTAGTTGTGTTTTGGGAGTTGGTTTCTCCCAGACCATTTTCTGAATGAATGTGATGTGGTTTTAAAACTTCTTCAGTTTTTTGGTTTTTTGTTTTTTGTTTTTTGTTTTTTTTTTAAGACAAAGTCTCACTCTGTCACCCAGGCTGGGGAGCAGTGCCACGATCTCGGCTCACTGCAACCTCCACCTCCCAGGTTCAAGTGATTCTTCGGCCTCAGCCTCCCGAGTAGCTGGGATGACAGGCGTGTGCCATCACGTCTGGCTAATTTTTATATTTTTAGTTGAGACGGGGTTTCACTGCATTGGTCTGGCTGGTCTCAAACTCCTGACCTCGTGATCTGCCTGCCTTAGCCTCCCAAAGTGCTGGGATTACAGGTGTGAGCCACCAGCCCGGCCTAAAACTTCTATAACTAAAAGAGATAGTCTCCTTTAAGGAGCTAACGCTGGGTATCAGTACTGTCAGTTGTTTTGTGACGGGGGCGCTTGTGAAGGAAATGTTTTGTTTTCTTCTCCTCTGAATAGGAATTCCCAGCACCAGCTCGGAGGACACCATCTTAGCCCAAACCCTGGGCCTGGCCTACTCTGAAGTCATTGAAACTTTGCCAGATGGCACAGAGCGACTGAGCAATTCTGCTGAGGTCAGTGCCTAAGAACTTACTTCCAGAATGATCACCTTGATATGACTTTGATGAGACATTTTCCTTCAGGTGCAGATTACAACCTGTTCCTTCACTCATCCCATACCTAACAGCCTGTAGCTTCATATCTTCATTTATAAAAACAAAATAATATTCTTCAAGATCTAGAAGTTTGTTAACTGTAAGTCAAATTCAGTCGTAGAATAGAATGGTATCGAAGTAACTAATTTTATTTTGGGAGTCTCTGCTTGAGAAAAATGATCTTTTCTAAGGAATCTCTGGTTCCTTGGGAGAGGTGAGTGAAATTGTTTCTTCTTCCTAGAGGAGATACCTGTTCTCTCCAGATTACTGACATTATTTTCTGCCTAAAGTTTAACTCACTTATAGAAATGAACAGGGAAGTTCAGAGTTTTAACTCACTTATAGAAATGAACAGGGAAGTTCAGAGTCATGTGTATTTGGTCAGGGTTATCTCTTGCTAGCATGAAACAGCCACACTTAAAGATGGTACATCTGGCAGGATTTGAGCCCAGCCTCTATGTTGAGCTAACCTGAAAAGTAGGATGGAAGAGATAGGGTGAGGGATGGGAGGAGGTAGTGGGAGCAGTGATTCTCAAACTTGAACACACATCAGAATCCCCATGTGGCCTTATTAAACCACAGCCTGGCCCCCACCCCCACCCCAGGGATTCTGATTCAGTGGTCTCAGGTGAGACCCCAAAATTTGCACTTCTAACAAGTTTCCAGATACTGCTGCTAATGCTGCTGGTCCAGAGAACACATTTTGAGAATCAAGGGCTTAGAACTTTGCCACTCAATGTCTGGTCCCTGGACCAGCAGCATTGGCATCACTTGTTAGAAATGTGGAATCTTAGATCCCACCCTAGTCTAACAAGATCCCTATACTGATTTGATGGTCATTGGTGTTGAGGGCATGGATGAGACACCAGTAGTGTTCGAAGCCCCTTAGTTGGTTTAATGTGCAGCAGAGTCTGGGAACTACTGACTTAGCATAGTGATGCCACACCTGGCCATGGCTCGGAATCACCTGGGAGGTGCTTACAGGTCCCACCCTGGCTGATCTTGATTCAACGAGTCCGAAAGATCCAAGTGTTTCAGGTTTGCAACTATCTGGCTATAGTATATATATAGAGAGAGAATAAGGGAATAATGATCAGGCTTTCTCCTTTGCAAAGAGGGCATGTTTTCTAACCCCATGCTTGTGCCTTCGTAAATTGCATCCCCAGACATGAGTCATGATCTTAAGCCATTATTTAGACCTTATTTGAGCAGGATCCCTGGAGGTGGAACAAAGAGACGTCACGGTGTCTGTAAGGAACGCCAGTTAACCTGCTATGGGGCAAGAAAGGGGACACTTGTGGCCAAAATTAGGCTTCTGAAGTGCCCAGAGAAACATCCACTCTTTAGTATAGTACTCTGAGCATTAATTATGCTCCCTGGCTTCTTTCACACAGTTTCAGATGGTCTGTTGAAGCCTCTCCTGGCTCTAGGCTGAATATCTAGAGTAAAATAATTATTTCAATAAGTAGAAGGAAAATGGATAGGGAAAAGCTGCTTTCATCTGTCGGCTTCTAGAATGGAAAGACGATGTTAGGAGAAGACTGACTTTCAGGAGAGCTTTTTATGATTTGCATCGTGACTGTGTGATAATGGGAGTGCAGAAAGATACTTCAGACCGTTCATGAAAAGGGCTACTTTTGATAAACATAGCTGTATTCTCTTATTTTTGCCTCTTGACTGTAACCTCCTTGAGGACATGGGCAGATCATATTTATCTTTGTGTCCCCAATGCCTAGCACAAGCCCAGCACATCCAGGTGCCCAGTGGGTATTCAGTGAACAAATTCGAGGGTACCCACAATCCAGGTTGTTACCGAGCCACACTGGCTCAATTCATATAATTAGTTTGGCTCTCTAAAAAGCACCAAGTGAAAAGATAATTTCTCTTTTGTGCTATTAGTCGTCTTTCCTGCTATCTATAAACTGGAAGCATTTAAATATAAAAAGAGTGGTTGAGATCTTCAAGCCAAGGCCTCAGAATGTTCCTCTCCTTGCCTGAATTCCCTCTGCTTTGGATAATATTGAATTTTTCTTTTCTGAATATTTTCCCCCCAACAGAGGAGTAGTCATTAAAAATACATATCATGCAGTTCTTTGCTGGCAGCTAAAAGCTGGTATTTGATGATCTCTGTAGGCATCACAGGGCTCTGACGATAAGGAAGGCCACAGAACCATGGCCAACTTATCATGAACCACAGTAGACACAGTGCCGAGGGCCCACAATACCTTTAGAGGCCTCTGAAAAAGTTTTAATTTCTTTTAAGATCAGAAGAAAAAAAATGAACTTTTAGGGTCAAAAGTTATATTTATATCGATGCAGTTGTAAAATATAATTTTTAATATTATCTGAAGGAACAGGGAGCCTACAAAGGCAGAAGCACCTGGGGCTCATGAAAGTCACGATACGGCTCTGCACAGACACTGGCCCCTTGGGAGAGCCACACATAAACACGGCAGGACGGGTGGCAGCGTCGGGGTGGTGACTCGTGCTTGCTCTGCAGAGTGGAGTGAGCTCTCTTTTCTCTCCCTCTCAGTTCACAGGTATGACCCGGCAGGATGCTTTTCTAGCCCTGACTCAGAAAGCCCGGGGGAAAAGAGTGGGTGGAGATGTGACAAGTGATAAACTGAAAGACTGGCTGATCTCACGGCAGAGGTACTGGGGCACACCGGTCCCCATTGTCCACTGCCCAGCCTGTGGTCCCACGCCTGTGCCCCTGGAGGACTTGCCTGTGACCTTGCCCAACATCGCGTCTTTCACTGGCAAGGGAGGCTCCCCACTGGCCATGGCTTCAGAGTGGGTGAACTGCTCCTGCCCGAGGTAAGGAGCCACGTCCCTGCAGTGGTGACTGTACCTGTGACCCCATACCTGCTAGAGCTTAAGACACCCTCCTCTCTCCTGGTGCTCCTCTGCTCCCTTTTTCCCTGACTTCCGTGAGCCTGGAAAGAACACTGAGTCTTTGGGGCCCTTTAAGGGAAGGGTCTGGAGTCTGTGGCCCTGCCTCTGCACTGGGCATCCTCCCTTCTCTGAGCTGTTGGAAGCAGCAGTATCAGTTTAGATCTGTCCTAGAAACATCTGATCCAACTGGTGGAAAAGCTGTACATTTTCTGCACAGCTTTGTAAAAAACGTTCCTCCATTTTAATATTCCAAAGAGCCGCGTGGAAAGGAATGAAATGTTCTCTTCTCCACTTTGCAGTTTTCCAATAGAGTGACTGTAACAGCCGTGGAGACTTTATCACGAGTGGCAGAGTAGTAGCTAAGAGAGCAAGTGTGCTCAGGGGCTTCATTCTTTCATATGCTGAAGTACCGTGGTTCCTCCTCATTTCAGAAGTGGGATTATGTTTTTCTGTCAGTTCACTGGCATGTCTCAAGTGTGCTTTTCAGTGATGCCATATCAGCTAATTAAAAAATAGCAGATACCAAGTTCCAGTATTTTCCTTCTTCTGTGGAGAAGCCATTTTTCTCTGCCTTACAGATCACGATGAGGATATTTTAAAATAATTTTGTATCCTGCCAGTATAGAGGTGAGTTACTAGGTTGACAATCAGGTAGCCATATAGTGTAATAGGGAGTCTTGAGCTGGGAGTCAGATCAGTGATGGATTCAAGTCCTGGCTCTGCCTCTTAACTAACTGTCTAGCCTTGAGAAAGTCATCTACTTCCTCTGAGCTTAAAATCCCTCATCAGGAACTAAAATGACCCCATTGAAGGGCTGTTCAGAAGACTAGAATTAACACATGTAATCCTGCACGGTGATACCTACTAGGCGTTCAATAAATGGAAACTTTACGGCCATCTAGCCAGGGACTTGCCAGCCATCCTCCCAGGTCCTCACTGAGGCAGTTTTGAAATTCAAGATAGACCTTGGAGGCAGGTATACAGGAAGGCCCAGACTGCTTTAGGGTAGAAATGCTGGCTCCAGGAGGAAAATAGTGTTGATAAGCACTGACAAAGGGCTTCCCTACCAGAGATGCTGGTGGCCTCCATACAGCGCAGCAGTTGTGGCCTTGTTGATGAGGATAAGGTTTCCTGCCTTGGCTGCAGAGTGACTGGAGGGCAGAACTTAGGCCTTGGTGTTGGGCAAGGCTCCCTGGATGACCTTAATGAGCATCCAAGGCTGAGAGAGCCACTGAGCCAGTGTGGCCAAGCGAGGCAGCCCAGTGGTACAGACTGTAGGCACCAGAGCCCAGCAGATGTGGATTCCCTACTCTTGAACTACAAGACCTTGGACAGGTTTCTTAACCTCTCTGAATCCTAGTTACTCATCTGCAAAATGGGGATATGAGTAGTATTGGTCTCATAATCCCCAGGGATAACGGTGATTAAATGAGATAATACTTCTGAAGTACTTGGCTCAGTGCTTACTACCCAGTATTATTATCATTACTATTGGAGCTAATCCTAATAACATTACTACCATTATCTGTCAGTTCTGTTCCTCCTCCTTGTCACATAGCCTCTTCCTCATCACCAGATTTCTAGTATTAGCAATAAAAACATGTTGCCTTCAAGTCCAACAGGGCCATTAAAAAAGAAATCGGCGTGGCAAATGTGAGCCAGCTGTTACTCCTTTTATAAATAGAGCCCTGTATTTTCTCCCTCACTTGGACCTCACTCACAAGGTAAGTGAGGAAGAAAAAGTAATCTTTATTTTCTCATTATTTCCCAAAATAGTATCTGCATTCTGGTTGATTGCTCTCCAGATAAAAAGACCTGGCTTTAATTTAGAGATGCACTGTTGAGATGAGCTTCTTAGCATGGCTCTGGGTGGTGGGAAGCTGGATTCCCTGAGGGCTGTCTCTGAAAAGCTTCTACTCTTAGAGACCACCACTGTTCCCATTGGGAGGTCCCTTGATTAAATGCAGGGGGTCCCAAAGCCCTGCCAGATCTAGGGCTCCCATGCTCTCTGCTAAGCCACTGCATTTAATCAGCTGATGAGGGAGGTGGGGGAGTAGGTGGGGGACTGGCTGTTTCCTTGGGTAGTATTTGTAAAGCTGGTATGAACTACTTCCGAAATAGAAGATGTAAATGCAACCCTTCTTTTATTTTTAAATTAAAAATACACTCAAGCCCATGTATGCTAAATTCGCAGATTTATCAGTTCCTCTTGGGACTCCTCATCCCTTCTCCCCAAATTCTCCAAGAACCCCCGAGGACTTACACTGCCCAGAGTGCGATATTTGGAGGGGCGATGAGTCTAACATCCATGCCTCAGAAGGGAGAGCCTGCTATGGCTTCCTGCTATCCCAGAAGGCCCTGTTGATAGCTGGCCCTATCCATCAGACAGAAGGTGCTGATTCTCTGCTGATCCAGGCCTTTGAGGAGTCTACAAGGGGGCCAAGCCCCCTCCTGTGCTAGGCTTGACTTAAGGGCACTTTCTTTTGAGTTCCTAGGTAGTGTGGCTTTTGGCATGTGGTTCTTTCAGTCCCATGGGCCCACAACTCTAGGAACGTTCTTAAGAATGAGTGTATCAGCTGGGTGCGGTGGCTCACACCTATAATCCTAACACTTTGGGAGGCTGAGGAGGGCAGATCACTTGAGATCAGGAGTTCAAGACTAGTCTGGCCAACATGATGAAACCCCATCTGTACTAAAAATACAAAAATTAGCTAGGCGTGGTGGCACGTGCCTGTAGTCCCGGCTACTTGGGAGCCTAAGGCAGGAGAATTGCCTGAGCCCGGGAGGCGAAGGTTGCAGTGAGCCGAGATCAAGCCACTGCACTCCAGCCCAGGTGACAGGGCGAGACTCTGTCTCAAAAAAAAAAAAAAAGAATGATTGTAATACTTGGGCTCTTGTGAGACCTTGGTCCTTCTGGACATGTCCGTCCCTAGGACAGGGATTCCTTTTTCTTTTCAACCCTTCATACATCAAGGATCTCACTTTATTCTCTGTCTTGAACACCAGGGCTTTCTTCACCCTTCCATAAAGAGCCTACCTTTAGGCAGTGGTCTGGTAGTAGATATAACTAGCTTCGAAGGAGGGGTCCTGATTTCTAGCATTTGCCAATTTCTGTGATGTACATACTCCCATTGGGGCCAGTTTCACGCTACCAACTTGCCATCTTTTGTCAGGATGTTATGAAGAGATGCCAACAATTGATTCTCACAGGGTGGCATGAGCTGGCTCCAGCAACCATTGCCTTTGGGGCTTCCAAGGTGGTTTGTCTTCCTCAGGTCATCCTGGTAGATTTCTGCACCTGTCACCCTAGAACAGAAGTAGAAAAAAAATCCAAGTTTATTTTCTACACATCTCCCTATATTTGGTTCTCATTTCTCTTCATACATTGATTGGCTTCACGAGCATCACACAGTAGGCATTGGCAAAGGCAATCTTGACATGCCCAAACAGAAGTTAATGCACAAAGGAGATACCTAATCCTGTTTTGTCCTTTTGGGTGGTAAAGCTTTCTACCAGATTAAATTCAGAGAAGTGGAGAGTAAGGCTTTTAATTGTTAAAAATTGAAACTTTTATTTTGTAAATTTCTTTAAAACATCACGAACTGTACAATATAAAAAGAAAATTTTCCCTGAATTGTCTTTTCATATGTGGCTTTATTCTTATGACATTTTAAATTCATAATTATTGTCATAGCTCTCTGAAAAGCTGGTAGAAAACTGTATTAAAATTTAAAAAGAAACCAATTGATGAACTTCATTTCTTTCTTAGGTGCAAGGGAGCAGCCAAGAGAGAGACAGACACGATGGATACCTTTGTTGATTCTGCTTGGTACTACTTCAGATACACCGACCCTCACAATCCGCACAGGTAAAAGTGTCCCTGCTGACGTCCCTCAGCATGTGTCAGTGTGGCTCCTCCCACAAGCAAAGACCAAGATGGAATTAGACATGCAAAAGACTTCTTGGGGGACATGCCTGTGCAGATGAAAGGGGAGAAGAGGAGGAGTGGTCAGAGAGGGCTCTTAGACCACGATGGAGCTGACAGGTGTGAAAGGAGAAGAGAAAGGAAGGAGGATCGGGTGGAGGAGCCACAGCCCACAGCACAATTCTGAGAAAGCCTTGACCTGGCCAGTGGGAAGCCTCAGGCAAAACTTGTCCATTAGAGTCCTCAGTCAGGCTAAAATGGCTCTGGTCCAGCCCCTTCCTCTGCTCTCCTGGGGGCATCCTGAGAGAGCAGCATGGGCTGGTAGGAGCACACCAGAGCTGGTCCACAGATGCAGCAGCTGGTAGCTGTCAGCCAACTGTGCTCCTCGGAACAGGCTCTCTTAAAGAGAGTGTGCCACATTAAGTTAGATTATTCACAGCCAAGTAAATCCCAAGTACAACACAAATACACAACAGAAAAAGGAAGGCAATGCTATTGTAATACCCTCCTTGCGGTGAACACCATTTGTATGATTGTAAAGATGTAATGTTATTTATTTAACTGAAAAGAATGATGTAATTCTACAGGGAAGGTAGCAGGTGGGGAGGGTGAGAGCGCTGAGAAGCCTCACCTCTGACCACATAGTCAGTAGATCATTTCCTAAATTGATAAATAAATAAAGAGTATGAACATTTTTTTTTTTGCAATAATTGCCGGGAGAAACAACCAAACAAATTAAAAGTGGCTAAAAGACAGGCCTGAGGTAAGGAAAGAATTGGGTCTGAGGACCACTGTTACCTTTCAGTACCATTTGATTTTTCAGCTGTATTCATGTGTTTCTTTGAACCAAAAAAAACAACAAGAAGAAGAAGAAACAGATTAAGGGAAAGAAAGCAGTAGGTAGCCTGGTAAAGAGAGAGAATGAGAGCTGAAAAAAACTATTCCAGAGCCCAGGAAAAAACACAGCATTGTGCTTGAAAGGGCCTTGCCTGATTGCCCGTGTCCGTGGCAGAAACATTCTGGAAACCTGTTACCTACATATAAAATATTTCCCCCATTCGTGGTTCTAAAATAATATATTTCTAGTGAGACAGGTACTCCTGCCCTCACTCTGCTGGAGTTTCAACCTGCAGTACTGTGATTGTGTAATTTGAGTTCATTTCAGAAATGAGAGGGATCCTGGTCGGGCACGGTGGCTCATGCCTGTAATCCCAACATTTTGGGAGGCCGAGGCAGGTGGATCACCTGAGGTCAGGAGTTGGAGACCAGCCTGGCTAACATTACAAAACCCCATCTCTACCAAAAATACAAAAATTAGCTGGGTGTGGTGGCACATGCCTGTAATCCCAGCTATTCAAGAGGCTGAGACAGGAGAATCGCTAGAACCCAGGAGGCGGAGGTTGCAGTGAGCTGAGATCATGCCAGTGCACTCCAGCCTGGCAACAGAGTGAGACTTCCTCTCAAAAGAAAGAAGTAGAGAGAGAGAGAGAATGAGAGAGAGAGAGAGAAATTAGGGGAGTCCTGAGTGAAAGATACCCTGCTAAGGCAGGAAGGATGCAAGGTGACGACAGTGGCTGGGAACCACCAGCCTGGCCTTCTCTGGCCCACAGAGGGCCTTCCCTCTATAAGGGGCCATTGGTGCATTTCATGTAGTAACAACTATCTGGCTTAGAGTGCAAGTGGAGTCAGGCTCTTTACCTTCTCAGAGTGCTTCAAAGGAAAGCCTTCACACAGATGAGAGAGACTCCAAGTTACCGTGGTGAGAGAGATACCCTGAGACTGTCACAGTCCCCACTTTATGAATAGCAGGAGCACTTCATTTCCCTCGTGTCATGCTGTGGTTAGCTGCAGCCCCAGTGCGAGTTCTTCCTAGGGTGGTTTCCTGAGTGGATCATAAATCCGAGCTGTAGCTACTTTCAACATTTCACTCCTTAATTTATCCCAAACTTGTTTTCCGGCCAAATACCATCCTTCACTTCCCTTTCTTTTCTGTTGCCTGGATTGGCAGTTGAATTTCTTTAGGGAACTATTTTTCACCAAGAAAAAAAGTATTTTTTAAAAATGTTTTCAGAATTCTGATGCAGTGACTGGAGAACACCAAAGTACATTAAGATGCAAATATGTGGTGGTGGCCAGGCTCTTTTTCCTAACCTCAGAGCTGAAGTCAGCCAAGACCATCCTGGGGAAAAAAGTGGCTTGAGGTGTTGGGGAGCCAATTCACAAACATTCGAAGTCCTCCAAAAGCAAAGGTTTACTTGATTGGCTGACCTCAAGGAACGGCGTCACCTTGGCAACACAGAGGTCTGTTGCCAGCCCGTGATGCCCCTCCCGCTGAGGGTCCCAGCCAGAAAGTGGAAATGGTATTTCCTTTCCTCACCAGTGTCCATTAGGACCTGAGAACATGAGAAAGCCTTTCTATTAGTATCTGTTGGCCAAAAAGTATCTCTTAGGTGAGAGAGAGTTGACTGGGCTATTTTATGACAATTCACCCTAAATATGCTGCATTGCATTCAGTAAGCCATATACAGGCTCTTGCTGACTGTATTTTCAGGCTACTTTAAAAAAACAAAATCGAATTTCTGTTTTAAAATAAAGATTTATGGCTAGGGCACAGTGGCTCATACCGTAATCCCATAACTTTGGGAGGTTGAGGCAGGAGGATCATTTGAGGCCAGGAGTTCAAGACCAGCCTGGGCTGAACACAGCAAGACCTCGTCTCCACAAAAAATTGTTTTTAAAAAATTAACTGATGACCCAGTGCTGTGGCTCATGCCTGTAGTCCTAGCACTTTGGAAAGCTGAAGCAGGCAGATCACCTGAGGTCAGGAGTTGGAGACCAGCCTGGCCAACATGGTAAAACCCCATCTCTACTAAAAATGCAAAAATTAGCTGGGTGTGTTGGCGGGCACCTGTAATCCCAACTACTCAGGAGGCTGAGGCACAAGAATAGCTTGAGCCCTGGAGGCAGAGGTTGCAGTGAGGCAATATTGCACTGCTGCACCCCAGCCTGGGTGACAGAGTGACACTCCATCTCCAAAAAATAAATAAATAAAACCAGAAAAGAAAAAAATAGCTAGGCATAGTGGTGTCTGTCTGTAGTCCTAGATACTTGGGAGGGTGAGGGTAGAGGATCACTTGAGCCCCGGAGTTGGAGGCTGTAGTGAACTATGATTGTGACACTGCACTCCAGCCTGGGTGACCGAGTAAGACCCTATCTTTAAAAAAGAAAAGAAAAAATGTTTTTTCATGTGAAAATAAATTAATAAACATTTAGTATCTGCATGCTAATCTTCATTGTAAATACCACATTGCCCTCTATTGGTAGGAACTCCAAAATCTCAATTATCTAATCATGATAAAAATTAAAGTGAATCTAGATATTCAAGTGTGCATTATAGCAAGAAGCCTTTTTTTTTACTGTATGTTTTCCTGTTGTCCTCATTTTCTATGCAAACTGCATTTGTTGAAATATGTCAGTAATATCTTCTGTAACCATTTTTGTAATTTCATAAATTGACACTTAGATCTGAGTTTCTTTTAATATATAACGTTTTCTCATATATATATTTATATATTATATTTTATATATTATATATAATATATAATATATATTATATATATTATATATTTTATGTAATATATAATATAATATATAATATAATATTATATAATATATTATATATAATATATATAATATTATATTATATATATATAATTTTTTTTTTTTGAGACGGAGTCTCACTCTTCTCTGTCACCCAGGCTGGAGTGCAATGGCGTGATCTTGGCTCACTGCAACCTCCACCTCCCAGGTTCAAGCTATTCTTCTGCCTCAGCCTCTTAAGTAGTTGGGATTACAGGTACCCACCACCATGCCCAGCTAATTTTTGTATTTTTAGTAGAGACAGCATTTTGCTATATTGGTCAGGCTGGTCTCAAACTCCTGACTTCAGGTGATCTGCCCACCTCGGTCTCCCAAAGTGCTGGGATTACAGGCATGAGCCACCACACCCAGCCTTCTCTTATGTTTTAAAAAGAAAGTCATTGTTATTCCCTGATACAGTTCATTTCGGGGTATATGTGTATTACAGTAGGTCTGTTTAATTTACACAGTTGTGATAAAGCAGGTTTTAAAAAATGCTCACATCTCTTTTTTACAGCCCTTTTAACACAGCATTGGCCGATTACTGGATGCCTGTGGATTTGTACATTGGAGGGAAAGAACATGCTGTCATGCACTTGTTCTATGCAAGATTCTTTAGCCATTTTTGCCATGATCAAAAAATGGTTAAACATAGGTAAGCATTTATACTGCTTAGCAAAAGAATTCAGTTCCATGAATAGCAACTTTAAGCAGGTGTCAGTTCTGAAGTGAGTTAAATGTATGTAGTAGAAGAATACTTTTTTCAAGTGTGCTTTACAAGTCATTGTCAGCCTTAACAGTTTGAGATCCATTTATGTTGCTTAATCAGTTCCGGCATGTGATGCTGTTTGCTTGCATAGAACCTAGGCTTCAGTACTTCTCTGTTTAACTGAGTGAAGTCGTTAAGAGTTGTACCTGTGAGGCAGAGAGGAGTGGCCCATGACGTTTTATAGCATCTTGTGTGAGGTCATGCTTATCACCCGGTGCTTCTGTGTCAACTCTGTTCCTAAGCTTGGCTGAATCTCACCTTGATGCATCTCTCTGGAAATATATAGAGTGGATTTGAAATAGAGAATCATGTTGTAAAAACATCAGTAAATTCTTTTCCTGTTGCCCTATTACAACCCTTTTCTCATAATGTTCAGAAAAATGCATGTGTATTTTTTTCCCGTGAAATGTATCACATATAAAAATATTTAGTGTATTATACAATTCTTTAAATACATTAAATATGTAATTTTTATATATGAACATACATGTCCCACTCCTCAGTTTAAGAAATAGAGAATTACAGGTACGTTAGAATACCCGAGGTGCCCCACTTCGAGTGTATCTCCCTCTTTAACGCCCACCACCTCGCCCCTAGCTAATACCAATCCCAAATTTTTAAATTTTTAACTCTTCACTTACTTGTTTTTCTTGATAAATATATCATTTCTGCATCTAGTGTTTGAACTTTCCATAGGTAGAATTATATTTCAGGTATTCTGTCTTGCTTTCCTCACTCAGCAGTTTTTTTAGATTCAGCAGTGTTGATGGATGAAGTTATATTTCACTCCCGTTTTGCTGCTGCATGATACTGCGTTATATGGAATGAAACTTCCAATACAGAACTCAGTCTGTGTATCATACCACCGTTAATGGTGGTTGGACTGTGTTGTGCAATTATGAACAAAACTGCTGTGAACTTTCTTGCACGTGGTTCCTGACATATGTGTCACCATTTCTTTAAAATGTGTACCTAAGAGTGGAATTGCTCGATTGTAGGATACACATATGTTCAACTGTCTTGAGAAACACCAAACTGTTCTCCATAAGCCTATACTCCCACTAGTAGAAATGAGCATTCCCATCACTCTACATCTTCATCAACATTCTGTACTATCCAGCTTTTAAATTTCATCAAACCAGTGGGTATATAATGGTTCATGTTGTGAGTTAAATTTGAATTTCAAGACACTGTTTTAAAATTTTTTTTTTTAATTTTTGCAGGTACATAGTAGGTATGTATTTATGGGATACATGAGATATTGTGGTACAGGCATGCAATGGGTAGTAATCAAAGCATGGAAAGTTGGGTATGCATCCCTTCAAGCATTTATGTTTTATGTTACAAACAATCCAGTTATATTCTTTTAGTTATTTTTAAATGTTTACGTTATTATTGACTATAGTTGACTTCTTAATGAAGTTTATCATGTTTCGTAGGATTATGAATCTCTGTGATTAAATCCCTGTTTGTGTCCTATGCTTTTATTTTTTCTAGATTGTTTATCTTTTCTTGATTTGTAAGGGGTTCTTTAAACATTCTTGATACTACTCCTTTTTCAGCTATATGTATTCCAAGTAGTTTTTTTTCTTGTTCTTGGCTTGTCTTATTTTTATGGTCTCTTTTGATGAACAGAAACTCTTAATTTAGTGTAGTAAAACTTTAATGATCTTTACTATTGCTATTGCTTTTGGTGTCTCAGTACTGTTAATGGAACAGTCCATCCTTTTCCCCTCTGATCTGTAGTGCCCTCTCCATCATAAATCAAGTTGTTGGCCAGGTGCGGTGGCTCATGCCTGTAATCCCAGCATTTTGGGAGGCCAAGGTGGGCGGATCACCTGAGGTCGGGAGTTCGAGACCCGCCCAACCAACATGGAGAAACTCCATCTTAACTAAAAACACAAAATTAGCTGGGCATGGTGACACATGCCTGTAATCCCAGTTACTTGGGAGGCTGAGGCAGGAGAATTGCTTGAACCCAGGAGGCGGAGGTTGCTGTGAGCCGAGATTGTGCCATTGCACTCCAGCCTGGGCGACAGAGCAAGACTCCGTCTCAAAAAAAAAAAAATCAAGTTATCATATATTCAAGGGCCTATTGATAGGATCTTTATTCTGTCCATTGGTCTGTTTGCTTTTAGCTGTGCTGGTTATTTACTTCCTTTGTTACTTTAATTTTCCAAGTCTTGATATCCGATAAGGGAAGCCCTCTTACTTTGTTCTTTTTCTGCAAGAGAATCTTGGCTATGATTAGACCTTCATTCTTTTATGTAAAGTTTAGATTGAACCTGTCAAATTCCACAGAAGTATCTATTGGGAGTTTCATCAGAATTACATTGAAACTATATGTTTACCAGTATATTCCCTCACTCTTCCTTCTTGGATTTCTCACCTTAACATCTGAAATCATTTTCCTTGTATCTAAGATATATTATTTAAAATATATTTTCTTTAGTGAAGGTTCATCTATTAGGGGGTTTTTTGTTTGTTTTCGTGTGTGTGTGAGACAGGATTTCACTCCTGTCACCCCGTGATGTGACCTCCGCTCACTGCAACCTCTACCTCCTGGGCTCAAGTGATCCTTCTGCCTCAGCCTCCCAAGAAGCTGAGAGGACAGGCATGTGGCACCGTGCCCAGCTAATTTTTTGTAGAGACAGGGTTTCGCCAGGTTGCCCAGGTTGCCTTGGCCTCCCAAAGTGCTGGTATTACAGGCGTGAACCACCACACCAGCTTATTAGGTCTTATTTGTCTGAAAATATATTTCTTTCAAGCTTATTATTTTAAACCTCATTTTAACAAGATAGTTTCATTTAGTATAGAATTCTAAGTTGACAGTTTGCCCTCAGTACTTTTTCTGGCTTTTGTTGCGCCTGTTGAGATGTCAACAGTAGCTATAGGTTGGTGTGTCATTCCTTCTTAGATGATCCATCTTTTCTCTGTTTGCCATTAAGGTATTTTCTCTGTCCTTAGTTTTTTGAAATGTGTCTACTATATGTAAGTATGGATTTCTTTTTATTTATTCTGCTTAGGATTTCGGCTTCTTAAATCAGTAGGATGAGTATCTGAACGTTCTCTATCATTTTAGAATATTATCTCTTTTTCATCCCATTCTCCCTATTTTCTTCTTTTGTAACTTTGATTAGGTGTATTTAGACCACCTGAGTCTATGTTCCATGTCTTTTTATTTGTCCTTCCACATTTTTTCTGTTTCCCCAGGCTCAATTTTGAGTGGTTTTTTTGTTTGTTTGTTTGTTTGTTTGAGAAGGACTTACACTCTTGTTGCCCAGGCTGGAGTGCAATAGCGCGATCTCGGCTCGCCACAACCTCCACCTCCCAGGTTCAAGCAATTCTCTTGACACCGCCTTCCAAGTACTAGGATTACAAGCATGCACCATCATGCCTGGTTAATTTTGTATTTTTAGTAGAAATGGGGTTCCACCAAGTTGGTCAGGCTTGTCTCGAACTCCTGACCTCAGGTGATCCGCCTGTCTCGGCCTCCCAAAGTGCTGGGATTACTGGCATGAGCCACCACACCCTGCCAGTTTCTTTATATCCATCTTCCAGTTTCTAATTGTCTCATCATCTCTGCTCTGCTGATTAACCCATTCTTTGAGTTTTTAATTTTAATTATTATCTTCTTCATTTCTAGAAGTCCACGGTTTTTAAATTTTCCTTTATTGTTTTTATAGTGTTTTCTTGCTATATTTCAAGCCTTTATTTTCTAAAATTGATTAGACATAACTATTTTGTATTATCTGACTGACAGTTCTGTATCTAATGTCATTATGGGTCTGATTTAGTCATTTCTTGTTCTGTAGTTCTCACTCATGATGCCTAGTTCTTTGGGGGAGGGGGTAGGGGGTGTTTTAACTGGCCTTATATTTCTGGAACCTGTTTTCTAGGAACTCTTCGTAGCCTGTCTGCTACAGGTGATTTTGTGTTAGCTTCTCCCTGTTGCCTGGAGATGCTACCAATCCAAGACCACTTTAAATTGAATTTTCTGCTTGAGGTTTTTAGGATTGTATAGGTAATTTGAAGACAGTCCCAAACCCACATGAGGGTCAACTTCTGTCTGCAGATTCTGAGGAGAAATACTTTTCTTTCCTTCTACGCATCACCATGGTCAAGATAGGCGAGTTACCTTGTTTGTCTCTTCTAACCCCAGGTTTATTTCTAGTTCATTGGTGATTTCTAGTTCATTGACGATTCCTGTCTTGTTTGAGATCTACTTCTAAACTCCCAGGATTGTTTAGGCTTTAGATTTTGTGTCGCATCTTTTGTGTATCACGCCATGCACAAACATTTATGATCACAGGGGTTCCATAGGTACCCCCGGGGTGGAAGCTGGCATCAGGAACTGTGTTTTCCTAAGCTGGGTTTTGTTTGGTTTGGTTTGGTTTTGCCAGCTCAATATATTTTATATTCCAACTGACTTTTTCACTTGTTTTTCATCAGGACAATAATTCAGCCTCTCTTATCTGCTGTATTACCAGAAGCAGAATTCCTGGATTTTTTTTTTCAGTTGTTGTTATGTTGTTTTTCTGTTTGTTTAATACAACATCCTTTAGAATATTTTTTAATTACAGAGAAGAGGGGAAATAGCTGATTATTTCCCTATATAGATAACCCATGTTGACAGTTTAAAAAAGCTAATACATGTCTAAAACATTTTTTTTTTGAGACGGAGTCTTGCTCTGTTGCCAGGCTAGAATACAGTGACGCAATCTCGGCTCACTGCAACCTCCGCCTCCTGTGTTCAAGCGATTTTTCCGCCTCAGCTTCCCGAGTAGCTGGGACCATAGGCACGTGCCACCACGCCTGGCTAACTTTTGTATTTTTAGTAGAGACGGGGTTTCACCATGTTGGCCAAGATGGTCTCAATCTCTTGACCTCGTGATCCACCCACCTCGGCCTCCCAAAGTGCTGGGATTACAGGCGTGAGCCACCGCGCCCGGCCATAAAACATTTTTTAACTACACAGAAAGTGAGCATTCTTGTCTCCCTCCCCACACACCACTCTAGCCCTTTCCTCAACTTTTAGGTTTCTTTTTATTTCTTCTAGGAAAATACTTTGCCTATCTCCACATGTGTTTTTATTGATATATTCATTTTAAATATTGCTTATATTGCATATATGTCCTTTGCTTCTTTGACTTAATAATAGATCTTGGTGGTCTTTCCATATCACCACAAACAAATATCACATTCCTTTTAATATAGGCATGGTATTCTCTCATATAAATATACCATAATTTATTTAAGTGATCACTTATTTTTCCAATTGCTATTTTTTTTTTTTAAAGTTCAGTGACCCTCTTTATTGATATGCTTAGCAAATAATTGGGAGCATATCTGTAGGGTCAAATCCTAACACTGGGAATTATGAGTCAAAAAACATGTGTCCTTAAAATTTTGATAGATAGAAAAATATATTACTTTTTGTTTGTTTGTTTTGTTTTTTGAGACGGAGTTTCACTCTTGTCATCCAGGCTGGAGTGCAGTGGCGCAGTCTTGGCTCACCACAACCTCCACCTCCTGGGTTTAAGCGATCCTCCTGCCTCAGCCTCCCAAGTAGCTGAGAGTACAGGAATGAACCACCATGCCTGGCTAATTTTGTATGTTCAGTAGAGACAGGGTTTCTCCATGTTGGCCAGACTGGTCTGGAACTCCTGACCTCAGGTGATCTGCCCGCCTCTGCCTCCGAAACTGCTGGGATTACAGGCGTGAGCCACCGCACCTGGCCGAAAAATATATTATTTTTAAAACTTCCGTAATGCAGACAGAAACCCAGTTTCATTAAAATGAAGTGCATTGAAAGCTTCTTCCCTTCACCCAACCCTTGGACCAGGTGGCTGACTCTGCACATGCATGCATAGATTAAAAGAAGTCTACTGTACAGAAAATTTAATTTAGGGTCTAAATTAAATGCTTGAAATAATTTTATTCCTATCAGTCCCAGAAAGCTTCATGTGTAAAAATAAACTAGTCTGCATCAGAAGGACACTAAAAACATTGACAGCATTACTCCTCACGTAAATACATTTGTTAATATGTTTATACTTTAGGTTCCAGAATTTACCAGTTCTGCTTTGCATTTCTTATGTCTGGAAACTAATTTACCTAACTAGATAAAGATTGTCCTTGATGATGGGAATCGTGTTCTGTTACTGTCATGGTCTCATGGATATCACACATTTTTAGTGATTTTTTTTTAAAGAAATTGAGCTTAGGTTGGGTGCAGTGTCTCATGCCTATAATCCCAGAACTTTAGGAGGCCAAGGCAGGTGGATTGCTTGAGGTCAGGAGTTCAAGACCAGCCTGGCCAACATGGTAAAACCCCATCTCTACTAAAAATACAAAAATTAGCTGAGCATGGTGGCGTGCACCTGTAGTCCCAGCTACTAGGGTGGCTGAGGCATGAGACTTGCTTGAACCTGGGGAGCAGAGGCTGCAGTGAGCCAAGATCGCACCACTGCACTCCAGCCTGGGTGACAGGCAAGACTCTGTCTAAAAACAAAAAAATAAAAGAAAAAAGAAATTGATTTTAATCCCTTGAAACAAACAGATAAAAGTTTATGTTCGTCAAAGGAAATGTTCTCCAGTTTTAGGTTTATTTTTATTTCTTCTAGGAAAATACTTTGCCTATCCCCACATGTTTTTATCTCCACAGTTGCGCACACATATGTTCTTAGCTACTCCAGAAGCTGAGACTGAGGCTTAGGTGGGAGGATTACTTGAGCCCATGAGCTTGATTCCAGCCTGGGCAATATAGCAATACCCTGTTTCTAAAAAAAAACCAAAACAAACAAACAAAGAGGGAAATGTCCTCCGTGGGCTAGGGAGAACTGATTAGGACTTAGGTTTAAAGATCAAACACAACTTGAGAAACATCCCAGGCCAGGTGTGGTGGTTCACGCCTATAATCCTAGTACTTTGGGAGACCAAGGTGGAAGGATCACTTGAGGCCAGGAGTTTGAGACTAGCCTAGGCAACATAGTAGAACCCATCTATAAAAACAAAATTTTTAATAAGCCAGGTATGGTGGTGCACGCTTATAGTCCCAGCTACTTGGGAGTCTGAGGCAGCAGAATTACTTGAGTTCAGGAGTTCGAGGTTGCAGTGAGCCATGATTGCCATTGCACTCCAGCCTACGCAACAAAGTAAGACGCTGTCTCCCAAAAAAAGGGGTGGGGGGAATATCTCCTCCTTGTGTAGGTCTGGGAACAGACCATATGTAAGTGATTTCTAGCTCCTTAACAGTGGAGCATATTTCTGCTAGTTTCTGAAATTGTTTTTATAGAAGTAATCAATAAATTATTCAATGGCCAAGTATCTTAAGGTATTAAAATGGGGTCTAGCTATTTTTATGACTTCTTTACATCGGTTTAAGGCTACGTTCAAGGAGGAAAAAAGGTTTGCAGCATTCTGATATAATTTTAAAATGCAGTTTCAAGTATGCCTTTGTTTTTACTCAAATGCATTGCCAATTTGCAGAGCCTCCAGGTAGCATCTGGATTTTTGCTTTACCATCCACATTAAGGAACAGCTGTATGGTGTAAATTGATTTAGACCTATGCAGTTTTGTGGGGTTTTTTTCTTTTTTTTCTCACCTATTCAGAGAATAAGTTTTGTGTTTTTAAATCTGTTTTTAAATTCTGTTAAATATTCCATTCCATGCTTCCCTCCTGCAAAAGAGACTTATTTTAAGTACTGAGAAGGCTGACCTTTGAGAAAGGTACAGAAAGTCATCTTAACTCTCAGCGCCGCTGTCAGCATTACTCTTGTTGGAGCACATCAGGGTAGCGACAGCCTCTGAAAACTCTCCCGGAGCATCACCTCTTTCTTAGCGGTGTTTTGGTAAACCAGTCAGCCACACATGAAATGAAAATCGCTGGCGTTCTGTGATGAGTAATTTGGAATTCTGCAATCAGAATTTTTGAGAGTCTCCAAACAATTTTATCAAGCTGGGCTGGGAGGAAAAATTGAGACCTGTCAGCCACATGTGTGTTTCTGAAATCTGTATACATCAGAATTTCCTAGTCTATTTCTGTATTCCCTTTGCTTAGCATTGTCATTTCAGGAGGCTATTTGAGATGACAGTACAACTATTCCTCTTTAGCTTTGCATTTCTGAGCCCCTCAACCCTTGCCTCAAGCAGTAGCTCTGGAACGGGAGTCCAGAGTCCTCTGTTCCATGTTTAGTGGTACCCCTAATTAGCTGTGTGGACAAGAAGCGGAACTCCTTTGGGTCTCCGTGGCCTCATATGTCAGGAACTCAGTTATCTCTGAGCACCCTTTTCACTCTGATTCTAACTTCTTCAAATATAGACAGCAAAGGTTTATGTCTATCTAATCATTTTTCCTCTTTTCTAAGAGTCATTGTTTTTCATCACCTGCACATTGAGTTTCACCATTCCTAAGAGGCTGGCCTCCAAGTTGGGTGTGTCACCACACAGGACAGCAGGTGCCTTAGCTGTGTGGTCTGAAATACCAGGTTAATGATTAGCCAGGAATTAATGTAAGCAGGAAATCCACAAAAGAAGATATCTAAATGATTAATAAACATTTTATCATACTATAAAATAATCAATAAACATCACGCTATAAAATGTTTCTTGCCCAGCATGATGGCCCACACCTGTAATCCCAACACTTTGGGACGCCGAGACAGGAAGATCATTTGAGTGCAAGAGTTCGAGACCAGCCTGGACAACACAGCAAAACCCCACTTCTATGATTAAAAAAATTTCTCCCTCACTGGCAAAGAAATATAAACTACTCAGCAGTGGGATGCCATTTTCCATGTAGCAAGGAAGCTATCATAAGAGCAGCACTCTCATATATTGCAGGAAGTAGCTTGGAAAAATCTTTCTGAAAAGCATCTTGGCAATACATAGAGCCTTAAAAATATTCGTTTTTGGACACACTAATTGCACTGCTAAAAATCTATCCAAGGAAATAATCAGAAATGCAAACTTAGGCACCAAGATGTTCATGTAAGTGTCATTTTAAGTAGATAAAAATCTGGATACAATCTAAATGCCCCAAAATGCTGAGACAGGGTAAATAAAGTTTAATCCATTTACCTGGACCACACTTTTAAAAGCCTTTACAATTAAATTACAAAAACTGTTTAATAACATGGAGAAATTCATCTAAAGTAATGAGAAATAGAAAAAGCAAGATACAGTTTGGTTATCTTTGTCTTTATATATACATGCACATATATCACATACTCAAAGCAAGAGAAAAGACTAGAAAAACTTATGCCAACATGTTAACACTAGTTATCTCTGGGTGGTGAGCCCAGTGTACTTCTGATTTTTCCAGATTTTTTGCAATGATTATGTAACCTTATCATTTACAGTATGGTATAGATTCTGAAGAAGGGAATGCACTGAGCCTCCTGCCTTGACTGTGGGTGTGGGATAGGCATCAGCTTTCGGCTTCCGTCCTTCTGGTGGTTAGCACCAGGATGAAAGAGAGTGTGGTGCAGCACAGCGTGGGAACATGTTGTGGCCCATCTCCACTGAATGAGATCAGGAAGCCTTTTCTCTCCCTTTGTGGGAGACCGCTGTAAACATGGAATCTTGTCTCTTTGTTGGAGCTCTGTAATGCAACTTAGACAATTCCCCAAACTGAATGCAATCAACAGAAAGTGGTGGCTTTCAGAAGCCAGCCGCTGCTCAGGTGGCTCCCATGCGAAGGGCAGGCCGCCTGCTGACCATGGAGAGCACAGCAGGCCCCCGTCCACAGAGCTTTCTCCTCCTCCTCTGTTTATCTGATCTTGCCAGAAACGGGGCTATTGGGAAAAGGAACAGGAAGGGAAGAGAAGCATTACTTGGGTCCTGCTGTATTAGGACGCCCTCCTTCTGTGCTACTATCTGGCTGCTAGGAAATGGAAACGGTGATATTTTAAGAATGAGCCACGGCTAACACTTAGAAACTGGACTAATTATGTGACATGATGGCCCTGGGCACAGAACAACCAAGAAGAGGAAGGTAAACTTAGTCTGATTTAATGAAAAGTTCAATTTGGTGCCCATTTTCAGACCTACCGCCTTTGGAGATCTGCAGCCTGGTAGGGCACTGTCCCACCAGGTCAGGAGAGTGGGCACCAGGCTATCGAGGCTTCACAAGTAGGTAAATGTCATCTGTAGCAACTAGGTGGGGCTCTGATGTGTCGTGAGATTCTTTGCTTATATTGTAATTAACACATTCCTTGTATGTAGTGATTTTTTTAAGAGCATTTAAAATAGCCAGTCGATCAATGTTCTGAATTTCCTTGTTTATCCCAATAATTAGCAGCTCCCCTCCCTCCCTCCCTCCTTCCTTCCCTCCAGGTCCTCAGTCCCTCCCTCTCTACTTTCCCTTTTCCCCCTCCCCTCCCCTCCCATCTCCCTCCTTTCTTTCCTTCCTTCCTTCCTCCCTCCAAGTGGGACAAATATGGCCTTCAGTGCCCAGCAGCTACCAATTGTTGCAGTTTCTGAATTAGTGCAGTCTAAACTAATGAAGAAACCATGAAGCTCTCCCCTCACTTTTCATCATTGTGCTTACATGTAGCTAGCTGTGCTTCAGTGCAAGCAAGCATGACCTACCTCCAAGGATGTACTGAAGGAGTAGGAAAAAAGCTGACTCTGATAAACCTAGGGACTTCTTCAAGGCAGAGGCCCTGCCTAATACTCCCGCGTTTGATGGTCCCTGAGTCAAAAGGGTTTGTTAGTGATTTAGAGTTGCAGATTTTCCACTGTCCTATGAAGGCCCCTGCTGTGCATAGTCACTGTGATGAATGAATAACTCAGTTGCTTACACAAGTCTGTTCCCAAGTCCCATCTGTTGAGTGAATGAATGAGTGAACAAAAGGGAAACACATTACCCCAATTGTGAATCTGAATAACGAAGTTGGCAATGTGATGTGACCTCTGCTCCGTCAGGCCTGGGTTCCAAGTCCAGCAGGGCCCTTGACGTCCTTTGTCCTTCATTCCCGTGCACCATGTGCCTCCATATCACACTTGGTAGTCTTTCTTGTAGTGTTGATGGCTATTTATGAGCATGTCTTGAGCTGCCTGTTCTTATTGTAAGCTCTCCAAGTAATTGCCCAGTACTGTGTACTCAATTGTGATGCAAATACATGTTGAATGAATAAACAAGTGTGACTCATTCAGAGCTAAACTACACATGAGAGTAGACAGGGCCAGCTTCAGCCAAGGGAGTGAAAACCAGATTCCCAATGCTCTGTGGCTCATTCCTTAGCTCCCTGGAAGAGTGGAGGGAAAACACTTGGGAATGAGCAGGATTCTAGGAAAGGGCAGGCAGCGCCCCTTTCCCCACTGTGAAATTCCATGTGAGCATTCATCAGGGCATTCCCCTGCTCTCCTTCTCTTGCTTCAGCTGCTTGGGATCTTTCAATGCACCCCTCCCTGCAAAAAGGTGGTGCCCCTAGCTGGAAAGTATGGCATCCAGTCCCTGCCTGTTTGCTCATCTCTTTCTTCCCTCCTCTCTTGCCTCCACTTTGTCCCACCCACATTATCCCCCACCCCTGCTGTTGGTAGGTTTATTTATTCATTCACTGAAACAAGCTTGATTGTGTTTCAGTTTGATTGAGTTAACATTACTGAGCATCTATTAGGAACTGGGGACTGAGAGTGGCCTCAAGGATTTTCAAGGCCAGGAGCAGTGGCTCATGCCTGTAATCCCAGCACTTTGGGAGGCCAAGGCAGGATAGCTAGAGCTCAGGAGTTCAAGACCAGCCTGGGCAACATAGTGAGACCTCATCTCCACCAAAAATACAAAAAAATTGGCTGGGTGTGGTAGTGCGAACCTGTGGTCCCAGCTGCTTGAGGGGCTGAGGTGGGAGTATCACTTGAGCCCAGGAGACTGAGGCTGCAGTGAGCTGTGATTGTGCCACTCCTCCACCCCAGCCTGGGTGACAGAGCAAGACCCTGTCAAAAAAAAATCATTCTCCTCCTCACAGGAGAAAGACAGGTAAGCAGCTTACCTAAATACACCATAAAATGTAACAGCTGCCAGATACAATTACAGGCACTACACAGGATGCATAAGAAGGAAAAAGTGACTAGTTCTGATTCTGACCAGACGACACTTTCCCAGTGGAGATGGCATTTGAGGTGAGCCAGGAAGGAGGACTAGAGTTTTGATAACAGTTTGGGAAACTGCGTGATTAAGCACCTGGAAGCACGTGTAGGCAACATTTGGGAGAGCAGAGGGAGTGGCAGGGGACGGGGAGAAGTCCTGGATGGCCATGCGGAGGAATCTGGACTGATTAAGAGGAGGAGCTCTTCAAATATGACTACAGCTTCTTTTCTTTCCTTTCCTTTCCTTTTCCTTTCTTCCTTCCTTCTTTCCCTCCTTCCCCTCCCTCCCTTCCCTCCCCTCCTTCCTTCCTTCCTTCCTTCTTTCCTTCCTCACTTCCTCAGAGTTTTGCTGTGTCACCCAGGCTGGAGTGCAGTGGTGTGATCTCAACTCACTGGAACCTCTTCCTCATGGGTTCAAGCAATTCCCTCCCTCAGCCTCCCAAGTAGCTGGGATTATAGGGATGCGCCACCATGCCTGGCTAATTTTTTTCGCCAGGCTGGTTTTGAACTCCTGACCTCATGATCCACCCTCCTTAGCCTGCCAAAGTGCTGGATTACAGGTGTGAGCTACTGCGCCTGGCCTACACTCTTTCCTTTCCTCCCTCACAGCTCTGAGGCATTGTTGTCAGGCACTGGTTTGGTTCAGTGATCGTAAACAGGCTGGCTCCCCAGGGGTAGGGATTGCTTTGCCCAACATTGCATCCCCAGTGCCTCACTCAGTGCCAGGCACATAGCAGGCACTCAAGAAATACTCAGGTACCTAAGAAATAAGTAATGTATTTCACATCATAACTCTGTGCTTTCTGATAATATGGTACCAAGAAGAATTCTTAGACTCATTCTGAGCACCAGGAGAATGTCACTGGATCTCCAGAAAATGAATGCTCCCACCTGGTGTCCTGAACATGAAATGCTTAGTGTGTTATCAGCAGATGTCTCCATGAATCGATGGGTAACGTCTGGGTGGTTGTAGGTGAGGGCACTTGGGGTAGTTGGCCAGGTTTTGGCATCCCTGCTCTAGGTGATCCATCTGAGATGGGCCCTACTGCACTGCACCCTTGGGAGAAGACAGACAGTCCAGAAGAGCTTCACCTGTCTGGTCACATTGTTGGGAACTTTCAGACAGCAGGATGTCTTCATGTAACTAGCAGGTTGTGGTGTGGGTGCACTGCTGTGGGCCTGCCTGCCAGTTCTGGGGAAAGCCTCTGATGTGCACATCCCCTGAGAGCCCTCACTCAGAAATGGTGAGAAGTGGGTTAGAGACATGCAAATGAAGCGATGGTGTTAGCAATCAGGCTATAGGGGCCCATAGTGAGGAGACAGTGCCTGGAAGTAGGCAGAAGGTTGATTTCACGGTCTGCTAATTGGGCTGCATGCCAGTTACACGGGTGTGTTTTATGTTGTGAAAATTCATCATCCTACCCCTAGGACTCACACTTTTCAATATGTGTGCTATACTTTAACAGTTTACCTTAGGGGGAAAAAAAAGAAGTTTTAAAAGATGAGGCCGGAGAAGTTAGAACCATAATTGGGCTGAACAGCTGGGGTTAGTCAGATTTTGGCAGGTTGCAATTCTGTCTGTTCTCGGAAGGTGGCAGTGTTGTGCCACTTGATAAAATGCAAGACCAGAGAACAGGATACCCTGGAATCCCAGCCCCTTCTTCAGGCTTAATGCTGCTTTTTTTTTTTTTTTTTTTTTTTTTTGACACAGAGTCTCACTTTGTTGCCCAGGCTGGAGTGTAGTGGCGTGATCTTGGCTCACTGCAACCTCCGCCTCCCAGGCTCAAGCAACTCTCCCACATCAGCCTTCCAAGCAGCTGGGACTACAGGCGCACACTGCCACACTGGCCAACTTTTTGTATTTTAGTAGAGACGGTGTTTCACCGTGTTGCCCAGGATGGTCTTGACATCCTGACCTCGTGATCTGCCTGCCTCAGCCTCCCATAGTGCTAGGATTACAGGCATAAGCCACTGGACCCGGCCGGCACTGCTGATTTTAATCATCCTACCTGTCTTTATCTTTGAATCCAGATCATTCCTTCCTAACTTTTGTCCTAAAAACACCTTTAAAAATTTCTCTTGAGCAACCAAAGCCATGTACTGGTGATTTTTGTGAAGAAGGTCACTGGAGCTCCAGGAAATGAGTGCTCCTGCCTGATGTCCTGAACGTGAAATACTTAAGTGTGTTATCAGTGAATCATTCTTTGAGGTTGGAATAGGTCCTGCTGAAATGCTTTACAATTGAATCAGGCAGATTCTTAAGAGTAAACAACTGCAAATTTGCAATAATTTCACTATAAAGGTCAACCTGTTCTTATCCTCTTATGAGAAAAAATTCGTATGTCACTATTTAGATAGTAAGGTTATAACTAAAACTACTTTTTAAAAACAGACACTATAGGCCGGGTGTGGTGGCTCAAGCCTGTAATCCCAGCACTTTGGGAGGCCGGGGCAGGCGGATCACCTGAGGTCAGGAGTTTGAGACCAGCCTGGCCAATATGGTGAAACCCTGTCTCTACTACAGATACAAAAATTAACCAGGCATGGTGGTGGGCACCCGTAGTCCCAGCTACTCGGGAGGCTGAGGCAGGAGAATTGCTTGAACCTGGGAGGCAGAAGTTGCAGTGAGCGGAGATCATGCTACTGCACTCCAGCCTGGGTGGCAGAGCGAGACTCCGTCTCAAAAAAAAAAAAAAAAACCACAAAATAAAAAATAGGCACCATAAATAAGTTATAATCCATTCATATTGCCACTAGGTAACAGTTTAAAAAATGAGATCTCTATGAACTGCTATGGAGAAATCCATTCATATCATTTACTGAAATGCCATAAAATATACATAAGGTATAATCCCACTTACTTAAATCCCAAAAAATCAATAAAACCATGTGAGGGGAGGTATATATTTATGTATACAAAGGCATTGAAAAAAGTCTTCACTCTTTCGCAGGGATATATACCAAACTATTAATAAGAACTTCCTCCTGAAAGGAACATAGGCCTAGAAAGGAGTGGTAGTGTTTGGATTTGAACAGAAGTGTTATATTCATGTATGACTTGTATGCTTTAAAACTTTTTTTTAGGCTGGGCTGGGTGGCTCACACCTGTAATCCCAGCACTTAGGGAGGTCAAGGTGGGAGGATCACCTGAGGTTGGTAAAACCCTGTCTCTCCTAAAAATACAAAAATTAGCCGGGCATAGTGGTAGGCACCTGTAATCCCAGCTACTTGGGAGGCTGAGGCAGGAAAATCGCTTGTACCTTGTACCAGGAGAGCCTCCACCTCTCTAAAGCAATTCTCATACTTCAGCCTCCCGAGTAGCTGGGATTACAGGCGCCCGCCACCATGCCCAGCCAATTTTTTTGTATTCTTAGTGGAGATGGGGTTTCACCACATTAGCCAGGCTGGTCTTGAACTCCTGACCTCAGGTGATCCACCTGCCTGGGCCTCCCAAAGTGCTGGAATTACAGGCGTGAGCCACTGCACCTGACCTGAATATATTTTCTTACTGCTTATTTCTAAGGAGCCATTTGTTTAAGCTGGGTTTATAAGTGGCCTCGGTCAGCCCACCTGCTTTTATGAGGGGCAACTACTTCTGCCCCTTCGAGGTAAGGTCTATGTTGCTGTTTTCTCAATGTTTCATGTCCCACTCCTCCTCTTTTCCTGTCATCTTTCCTCAGGGAGCCTTTTCATAAGCTGCTGGCCCAAGGCCTTATCAAGGGGCAGACATTCCGCCTACCGTCTGGACAGTGTCTACAGAGAGAGGAAGTGGATTTCACAGGTAAGAATGGCCCATCTGGTCCCATCCAGGTACTCCCAGAGAGCCAAGGCCAGCCCTGAGAGCTACTGAGCATGCAGGTGTCTGCCTCTAGGGTGGGGGAGGATGCGGGAGAGGAACCTGCTGGCTGCGTGGTCTCTAAGCCTCAGCTCCCTCTGGGCCTGCACCCCAGGAGCGTGATCCTGGACTGGCCATCTGCTCCTCTGCCCCAGCCCCCTCCAGCCCAAGTGTCACCTCAACTTCTGGCAGGGTTTTCATTTGCATGTAACAGAGTCAACTCGGACATCACCTCCTATCACAGCCCATCTTTCAAAGCCCTCCTCAAGGACAGAGCACCCAGGCCCAAGAGACATTCTTCCAGAACTGGGGAGCTCCCAGTGTCTCTCCCCACATGGTCTGCTGGCATATTTCAGAACCTTGCGGGCAGCACTCTGCTCACTCCCAGCAACCCGGAGCACCCCCTCTAGCTTTCCCCAGTACAACACCTCCCCCTGAGTTCCCGGACTTCTCTCCTGTGCCAGCTCTCCCAAGCCTTTTCCACTCTGCATTTTTACCCTTCACCCTTTACATTTCACCCTTCATTTTCATCCTAAGGATCACCAGATCTCCAGGTGCCATGATGAGGATGTATCACGTGCACCCAGCACACACGTGGAATATGTGACATGTTAGAAGATAGGAGTGGGTTCAGGCATAGTGGTTCACGCCTGTAATCCCAGCACTTTGGGAGGCCAAGGCAGGCAGATCACCTCAGGTCAGGAGTTCAAGACCAACCTAGCCAACATGGCGAAACCCCATCTCTACTAAAAATACACAAATTAGCAGGTGTGATGGTGTGTGTGTCTGTAATCCCAGCTACTTGGGAGGCTGAGGCAGGAGAATCACTTAAACCCGGGAGGCAGAGGTTGCAGCAAGCCAAGATTGCAGTAAGCCAAGATTGTGCCACTGCACTCCAGCCTGGGCAACAGGGCAAGACTCTGTCTCAAAAAAAAAAAAAAGAAAGAACAGAAAATGGGTGGGGGCATGCAGTATACACAGGGACAGCTGTGAGAAACTCCAGCCCTGTGACTATTACATTTAGAAAAACAAGTGCGTAATGGGTGAGATGAGGTCGCACAACAACCCTGTAAATGGTAGGCAGCCTCTCCAGACACGCATTAGAGAGGGTTTAGGGAAGCAGCCAATGGGGATGCCTTATCAAAGCAAAATATATCGAGGCTTGAAACGGTCCGTGGGAGAAAAAGAAGCTGGAGAAGCAGAACTGGCTGTGTTTCTCCAGTACAGATGAGAGAGGGAAAGAGCTAAATTCAGGTGCACATAGAATTCAGCTTCACAATTAGTGAAGTGTTCTTTGTAATGGGCAAGGCTGCCCATGTATAGCCATGCAGTGTGTGCACCACACGAAAGAACCCAGCCAGGGCTGTGATTTCATTAGGGCATGAAATGCAGCCGTTTGTCCAGTCATACATTTCAGGGCCACATCTGCCAAAAGAGGGCAACATTTTCTAACTTCTCAACTTCTCTGCCCAGAAAGATACATTTTTCCAAATTGCGCAACAATGTTTTAAGGTCCAGACACAGCCTGGGGCGAGGTAGAGGGGCCAGTGGTCCCCTGAGCCTCAGCACAGCCTGGATTAACCTCTTCTGGGGCTTCAGTCTCCCCTTCTCTGCTGTCATGAAGCCAGGCAATATTGTGAAGCTCTTTTCTCTCCCCACGGAGACTTGCCTACAGGGTAAGAATACTTTTGATCACCAAGGGCAGGTTTCTGTCTCCTTCATGGATGTAACTCTCATGAAGTATGGAGTTAGCTTTTAGGTCTTATTGGTCCCTTGTTAGTTTGGTTGCTGTTGGAGTCAGAGATTATTTGGGTGGAAGGAAAAGAAATCCACTCAAACTCAGTTGCAGGAAATAGAGCCAGGCCCTACTGCCCGTAGGGAGTCACCAGCCACTCCTTTTTCTTTCTCTCTTTCTCAGTTCCTCTTCCTGCTTCTCTCCGTTCTGCCCTGTTCTTCATCTGCCAGACTTGGATTCTGCTCTCCCCAATTTCAATGTACCGGGTGACCTTGAGTAGCCACAGTGGCGAGTCTTGCTCTGCCTCCTTAGGACCCAATGGCTCCAGTGCTCAGCAACATCGAAGTAGAGTTTCTGTGCCTCTTACCTCCAGTTCATGAGGTGCCCTGACTAGTCCTCTCCAGTAGGGCTTGTCAACAAGGTCACCGCATCCATATGCGGCCATTTAATTCCTCTTCCATCAGCGCCAGCTAGACCAGTGGTATGGGAGTAGGGGAGGAGACACTTCCAAAAAACAGGGTGTGGGTGGCTGGCACCACAAAGGGACTGTCACATTTACCACGAGCCCAGTAAGTGAATTCCACGTGCCCTGAGAGTGCAAGATGTTGTTTTGGTGACTACAACATGGATGGGGGGACCAGGCCTCAAGGTGAAGTGCTCTCAGGTACTTTGCTGCTCTGAGACCCTGACAGATCAGGCTGCCAGCTTCCATAAGAAATCCTTAATCCATAAAGAAAATGGCAACCTTGTGAGTTTTTCAGAATTCTTTTTTATTGCCTTTTTTGCGTATAAATAATTTATTTATAAAGGGGGAAATTGTTTTGTTTTATAGAAAAAGCTGGCACAGGCCATTATAACTATACTATTTATTCATGAAGGTTTGTGGGAGGAAGGTGGGCCTCATTCATTTAAAAATAAAAATATTGGCGGGGTGTGATGGCTCACGCCCGTAATCCCAGCACTTTGGGAAGCGAGGCTGGTGGATTACCCAAGGTCAGGAATTCAAGACCATCCAGCCTGATCAACATGGTGAAGCACCGTCGCTACTAAAAATACAAAAATTAGCCAGGCATGGTGGTGCTTGACTGTAATCCCAGCTACTTGGGAGGCTGAGGCAGGAGAATCGCTTGAACTCAGGAGGCGGAGGTTGCAGTGAACCGAGATCGCGCCATTGCACTCCAGCCTGGGCAACAAGCAAAACTCTGTCTTAAAAAATAATAATAAATAAATCAATACATACATACATAAAAATATTTTTATAACAATGCAGAGGGAGAGAAAGCGGCTTGTTAAGTGAATTAGTGTGATTCTTCAAATGGACACTTTCCACCGCTCACCAAGTTTTTTCTTATTGACTCTTTCTGTAGAAGCAATTCACAATCACACATACCATACCTATGGATTATTTTGGCATCTAGGTTCTGTTCCTGTTCACGCAAAAACGAAAGAGGAGTTAGAGGTGACCTGGGAGAAGATGAGTAAGTCCAAACACAACGGGGTGGACCCAGAGGAAGTCGTGGAACAGTATGGGATCGACACAATTCGGCTCTACATCCTTTTTGCTGCCCCTCCCGAGAAGGATATCTTGTGGGATGTGAAGAGTAAGTCGCCTTCCTCTTCCTGACCTGCTTCCTTTGTGATCTGCCCTGGACTTTGAAGGAACTTGAGAAAGGAAATGTCTCTGCTGAAGACAGTCATAGAGAATTCTAGGAATCAGTTCCACAGCGCAAGTAGCAGCTTGACCAACATCCCGCACCACTCTTAGATGGGTGTTGACAAATGTAAGCGAGCCTCAGAATCATTTGGGAAACATGTTGCAGGTGCAGATTCCCAGTGCTCCCCCCGTGCCTGCTGACACAGCCTCCAGGGTTGGGCCCAGGAGGTGGCCTTTGAATAAGCTCAGCATTGATTCTGTTGCACACTCTACAAGGACCACACTTTGAGAGTGGTTCCCTTGGAGACAGACTGGCTTCCGAGCTACACTCCTAGGCCTGCTATAGTCCAAAGAGGCCAGTTCCTTCTTTCTTAATGTACCCTGGAGGGTTTTTTCTAGAACAGTGTCATTCTCCCTCACCAATCCAGAAAGCCCTGGGAGGGGCCTGGGCCTGGTGTTAACTGTGGCCTCTTAGTCACCCACAGCACCCTCCATCCCCCCGCTTAGGGGAGATTTGTCTCTCCAGAGTTGTTTAGCGCTAAAATGACATGAAGTAAAATAATCCTGGGTATCTGGCTATTCTAGAATAAACCATCCAACATTCATTTTTACTTGTGATCTGCCCTAAGTGTTGTGAGAAGAAGAAGTCGGATGCCTGGAATCTTGAGCCTTCTGTGAAGTATGCATGTCATTTGAGAAATCACTGTTTATGTTTATTTTGATGTACTGTGGCTAGTGGGAAGTGTGGTCTGGAATAGTGGTCACAGATGCCAGTCCTGGAGCTAGCTGCCTCAGAATCACTGGGGATCTTGCAAAGCACAGACCAGTAGAGGTTCTGGCTCCCACCCCTAACCCAGGGGACAGGCTCCAGGAATCTTTCTAAGAAGGCTCCCAGAAGGTTCTGCTGTGCATCCAGGCTTGAGAATGCCTAGCCCAGTGGCCAAAGAGTACCCAGGGCCACCAGGTAAAGCCATTCAACTTTGCCAGATGATCAGATCAGCAGCTAGATTGGATGAGCTTGTGTGAAATATGGAAAACACACATACCTACAAGGACAGGAATTATGTCAAAGCATTTCACACTATACAGCAGCGTGGCTGCAGCACAGTCTTGCCATCCATGAGATAAGAGCTTGCACCAGCAGGAGTCAGCGGTGTCTCCCAAGCACCATGTTAGCTCCATGGCACTTTCATCACAGCAAGCTTGCTTAATCAAGGTGGCAGGGCACCAGGGCTCATCTTGACCAAACCTCTGAGCTCATGACAGTTTGTGGGTGGCACTCTGAGTGGCCCTGCCATCCAGTGCTCTAAATCTGGGCACTAAAATAAGATAGAATTGATCCTCGTTTGAATTCTCAGATACTGAAAGCCGGGGAGGATCCTTCAGCCTGCCCTCAGATGAATCCATAAGGGTACAGGGAAGTGTCACATCAATTCACAGGCATTTTCTCTGCTTAGTTATACCAAGTCAATCACCCTTATGTTGTGCTCTCTCTCTTTCTCATTTACTGGTGCTGAATTCAGCTGACGCTCTCCCTGGGGTGCTGAGATGGCAACAACGGCTGTGGGCCTTGACAACTCGGTTTATTGAGGCCAGGGCTTCTGGGAAGGCTCCCCAGCCTCAGCTGCTGAGTAACAAGGAGAAAGCTGAGGCCAGGAAGCTCTGGGAGTACAAGAACTCCGTCATCTCGCAGGTCAGAAACTCTCCAGTTCCAGTGGTGAACTCCGTAACCGAGCACTCTTTGAGAGCCTTTGCCTGTGGTCTTTGCAGCCCGCCCTGCCTTGGGGTGGGCCACTGTGGGTCTTCTTTCTTCCTGGTGATGGTGGTCCTTCTTGCTTAGATTGATTGACCTTACTGTTTTGGGTACTTTACCAAGGTACTTTACAATGTGTACGTTTTAATGGAAAGAGATGCCCTCAGGAAATGGCTCTCTGATGATGTCTCGTATTTGTCCATCCTGGGTCTCAGGAAGCTGCCACTTTCCATGTTTCCATATTTAACACATCCAAGCAGAGAACCAAATCCAGGATCACCCTGTCATCCAGGATGACGCCATATATGTTACGTTAACAGAAAGGGGCATAAGAGACTGTCCTCTGTAGCTTCCTCATTGTGTAGATGGGGACAGAGATGAGGCCTAGATAGCTTGCCTAAAGTCACACAGCCAGTGAGGAACTGAGCAGAGATTAGAATCCAAGTCCCCCACGTAGCAGAGACCTTCCCACTCAGTTACTTTGTTACACAATATCCATGTGAGTTATTGGGGGTTAATTTCTGCAAATCTGAAGTCATTGTAATGTGTATCTGATATCCCAAATTCTTCCTAAGCTGATTTAAAAAAAAAAAAAAGGTATGTTGATTCAGACATAAAGTTAACCAGCGTCACTCATTTGCACTCTGATACTGAAGACACTGGTGCATGGCAGGCTTTTGCCTCTCTGGTTCATATAACCTGAAGTGGCCCTGGCCCCAGCATGGTCTCATTTGTGACACTTCTTCAGCTTTATTTCTGTCCTCTGTACCATCTCTGCGTGGAGGAACAGAGCTCCCTGAATGAATGTAGGGGTCTGAGTGATGTCTGAGCAATTGGGTTTATACCACATATTTTCTCCCGGGATTTGGCAAATTCTTCTATTTTGTCAGATAATAGAATTGGGTTATTTCAACAAGTTGGAAACTCTTGACATCCTTAAAGATGTGTTACTTTTCTGTATTCTTGCCCATAGTCAAAGTGGAAAAGCACACAAATATGAAAAAGCTGACAAGTTGTGTTAATGTTCTTATGCTGACTCTACTTTCAAAATGTAACATTAACCTTATCCCATGAACTAAAAACGTCATTGTGAAGTGAAGTCACATAACCATGAAGAAGTGACATCCTTTACTCCTGTTTTCTGTTATGTGGAATTTGCCCATCAGTGGGTCCTGATTCCTATTCATGTTACTAGCATTGCATTATTTTTGTTTGTTTTTTGCTTTGTTTTGTTTTGAGATGGAGTCTCACTCTGTTGCTCAGGCTGGAGTGCAGTGACAAAATCTCGGTTCACTGCAACCTCCACCTCCCGGATTCAAGGGATTCTCCTGCTTCAGCCTCCCGAGTAACTGGGATTACAAGCGTGCGCCACCACACCCAGCTAATTTTTTGTATTTTTGTAGAAACAGTGTTTCACCATGTTGGCCAGGCTGGTCTCAAACTCCTGACCTCAAGTAATCTACCCGCCTCAGCCTCCCAAAGTGCTGGGATTACAGGCATGAACCACCGTGCCCAGCCACTAGCACTGTTTTTCTAAGCACCTACTATGAGAACCAACAGTATCCCAGATAAAACAGTGGAAACAGTGTTGGCTTTGAATTTTAAAATATTTTGTGCAGATGAAACATAGCAGTTATTTGAGACAGTGGATATATTTATAAATATATTTGCATTCAATTAATTTTCCTTTTTTATTTTGATGATTCAGTTTTTTTGTGGAAAGCTTAAAAGAATTTTGAGGCCAGGTGTGGTGGCTCACACCTGTAATCCGAGCACCTTGAGAGGCCAAGGCAGGCAGATCACGAGGTTAGGCATTCAACACCAGCCTGGCCAACAACGTGAAACCCTGCCTCTACTAAGAATACAAAAAAAATTACCTGGACGTGGTGGTAGGCACCTGTAGTCCCAGCTACTCGGGAGGCTGAGGCAGGAGAATCACTTGAACCCAGGAGGCAGAGGTTGCATTGCAGTGATCTGAGATCGTACCACTGCACTCCAGCTTGGTGACACAGTGAGACTCTGTCTCAAAAAAAACAAAACCAAAAGAATTTTGAAAGAAGTGAATAATTGAACCTTTACCAATAGGTGACCACCCATTTCACAGAGGACTTCTCACTGAATTCTGCAATTTCTCAGCTGATGGGACTCAGCAGTGCCCTCTCGGTAAGTGGCCTGTCCTCCTTTGCTGGTAGCAGAGGAGGGAGGGAGAGGTGTGGCAAGGGGCTCTGTAGGGTCCCAGGAGGGACAGAGAGCAGCCCCACTGTGTCACCACCTCAGTCTGGCTTGATTATCTTAAGGAAACATTTTTCCATAATCACAACCTAGTTTTATTGCTGGAAGATTAAAGATTTCTGTTCCAAACCCCTTTCTCCCCCAGTATTTTACAGATGAGGACATTGAAGCTCAGGGAAGTTAGATGACATGTCTAGTTGATTAGTGACAAATCTGGGACCAGACTCAGGCCTCCCATCTTCTGGTTCTTTGCGCTCCACCTGTCTGATTTCCTGAATGAATTGTGATACCTCCTCGGCATCATTACATTTGATAGTCATTTAACCTGGATGGATCAGCATCGTTCTCACCAGTACCAAAAATCAGCCTTTTCAGTATGGACTCTTTTCTTGCTACGTGTCACTATCATTTTTCTTGCCAGGGAAATGATTTGTCAACAAATGTTCTTAGCTATTAGACAGCAAAAGCATTCATTAAAGCTATTAACAAACGCTTTTTTAAAATGAAGGCCTCTCCAAGCTTTTAAGACAGGTGGGGGCCAGGTACAGTGGCTCATGACTGTAATCTCAACACTTTGGAAGCCCAAGGTGAGAGGATCACTTGAGGCCAGGAGTTCAAGACCTGCCTGGGCAACATAGAAAATAAAATAATTAGCCAGGCGTGGTGGCGTGTGCCTGTAGCCAGCCAGGAAGCTGAGGCGAGAGGATCGCTTGAACCCATCCTGGGCAACAGAGCAAGAGACCCTAAAAGTAAAATAAAAGTCTCTAAAAGTAAAATAAAAAAGGTAATTTTTTAAAAGTAAAATGAAGATAAAAAAAGAACAATGGAAGAAATTTACCAATTTGACTACATTAAACTTGACATTTTCAGTATAGTAAAAAAAAAAATTACAACATGTCAGACAGAAGGTTAATATGCTTAATAGATAAAGCACTCTTGCATTTTAATATAAAAATATCTAACAAAAATGGTCAAGGCGTAGAAAAAGATAACTCACAGAAAATAATTTAGAAATAGCCAGTAAATTTGTAGAGAAAAAAAATTTGCCTCTCTAATTATCATGAAAGGCAAATTTAAAACAAGATGCTATTTTTTTTTTTTAACTTGTCAATGCATTGCTGAGAATGCTTTAACATAACTATTCAGAGCCAGGCACAGTGGCTCAGGCCTGTAATCCCAGCACTGAGGGAGGTTGAGGCAGCAGGATCGCTTGAGGTCAGGAGTTCGAGATCAGCCTGGGCAACATAACAAGACCCCATCTATAAAAAATTTAAAAATTAGCCAAGTGTGGTGGCATGTACCTATAGTCCCAGCTACTCAGGAGGCTGAGGCAGGTGGATCCTTTAGCCCAGGAATTGAGGTTGCAGTGAACTGTGATGGCACCACTATACTCTAGCCTGGGTGACAGAGTGAGACCCTGTCTCAAAAACATAAAAATAAAAACATAACTATTCTCCATGCTATTGAAAAGATGGCAAAACCGATTTTTACACGCCAGTGTGATAGGTGTGGTTGGTGTAACCTTGCCAGGAAGCACTCTGGCTGTCAGGTTGCTTGTGTTATATCCTCTAATCCAGGAGTATTCATTGCAGATAATTTACAGTTACAGAGACTTGAACCCCACATGTCCTATGATGGGGGAATTGTGAAATTACTTATGTCATATCAGTAAGAAGGGAATGTGCTACCACCATTAACATCATATCTTCTAAGAATACTTAATATCAGAAACTGTTTATGATATAATGTTAAGTAAAAACACATGACACAAGGCCTGGCGCAGTGGCTCACACCTGTAATCCCAGCACTTCGGGAGGTTGAGGCAGACAGATTGCTTGAGGTCAGGAGTTCAAGACCAGCCTAGTCATCATGGTGAAACCCTATCTCTACTAAAAGTACAAAAAATTAGCCAGGTGTGGTGGCACGCACTTGTAGTCCCAGCTACTCAGGAGGCTGAGGCAGGAGAATTGCTTGAATCGGGAGGTGGAGGTTGCAGTGAACCAAGATCACACCACTACTTCAGGCTGGGCAACAGAGAGAGGCTCTGTCTCAAAAAAAAACAAACAAAAGTGTTCATATGAACTGGGAACTGGGTGCAGTGGTTCACACCTGTAAGCCCAGCATTTTGGGAGGCCAAGGCAGGCAGATGGCTTGAGCCCAGGAGTTCGAGACCAGCCTGAGCAACATAGTGAGACACTCCGTCTGTATTAAAAAAATATTAATTAAAAAAAATTTCTTTTTAAAACTGTTCATGTGGTAAGAATACCAATCCTGAAAATGTTACATGTATAATAAGCATCTACATACACATTTTTGCATTTTTGGAGACAAGGATAAAATATACGTTTGTTTCTAGGTTGTATAATTATGAGCAGTTTTTTGTTTCCTGTATTTTCTGTGGTGTGTGTGTCTTAGTTTTTTAATCAGAAAAAGTAAAGCTAAAAACTGAAATGAAACCGTAATGAATTTCTGTCTTTCCGTTCTGGAATTTGGGAAGTCCTTAATAATAACATGCAGAGCTAAACACAGTCGTGTTTGCTGGAATTGGCCAAAGGTGTTTAAAAGAATAGGGGTCCCTGAGTAGGGTACAGAGCCCCCGCCAGGGTGTTTCACAGTTTAATACCTTTGAGCAGGTCTCTGTCCATTTCTCTGTGGATCTGCAGCACAGAGGAAACCTAGCAGAGTGGTTAAGAGTTTGATTACAGTGTGCCTGGGCGCAGACTGCCCTTCCTCGCTGATATTTAGCTGCTTCATCTATCCGTTGGTGTAAGAATGCCACCCTTGAGGAGTAGTGAGGACTAAATAAGTTAGCATCAGATGAGGGCATAGTAAATACTCCAGATAGTAATGTATTCGTTATTGCTGCTGCTGTAGCTTTTTTTTTCTTTAGACAGGGTCTCACTGTTGACCTCCCAAAGTACTGAGAGTATAGGCATGAACCACCACATTTGGCTTGCTGTAGTTTATCTTAGTGCTATCATTAATAGGGGAAGTTCTTTGTCCCAAGCAGAAATGGATGGCGAATGGCAAAGGGGGTTTCTTCTTACCAGCTTGTGTCCCTGGACTTCAGATACATTAATGGTCTTCCTTACCCCTGCTTATTTTTACACCTCAGTCTTCTTACATTTTTTTTTTTCTCTTCCTTAGCAAGCCTCTCAGAGAGTCCTTCTCCATAGCCCCGAGTTTGAGGATGCTCTGTGTGCCCTGATGGTGATGGCTGCTCCAATGGCCCCTCATATAACCTCAGAGATCTGGGCAGGTATGTAGCAGAGTCCTTGTTTGACAAGTTATTACTAACTCGAATTTGCCCAGGCCTCTTTTTGAACATTGTTTGGGACTCAGATGTCCTCAGACATAGGGTCCAACATTTGGGATCTCTACTCAGTGGCCTCTCTGTCCTGTACTCCAAATGGTGGTACTTCATCCACATGGTCACCCCTACCAAAAGGAAAGACACTTCCCTGCTTTGAATAATGTGCCCAGACTAATGTGGGTGTTGATGTTTCCACTTCAATCCCTTCTCATGACTCAGCCCCTCAGTATCCACTTAATATGACCTGCATGATCTTTTTCAGATAGAAACTCATGTTTAGTACCACTTTGCAGATGGAAATTAAGTTATGGGTCTAAAATGTACTTACTTATACTGTAATTCAGCAGTCTTCACCAGTTATTCCTAAAGTAGGCATCAAAGCAGGCCTGACTAGCCGTTTGAATTTCAGCCCCTAGAACTCTCTCCACATCATTGGAACTGTGAGCCTGGACAAAACCATTGGAACTGTGAGCCTGGACAAAACCAGGACTTCACATAATCATCAGATTAGGCCAAGCACATAGGGAGGGACAAAATGACATGTAATTGAGTTCATGAAGGAACATGCATGGGAAAGTCTTCAGACGTTTCTAGAAACAGGTCATCTGAAATGCATGCAATTTGGCAGTTCCATTTACGTAAAAGATTTCTTCTAAAAAAAAAAAAAAGATCTCTCCTAATTAAATTTACTGATGTGGTGTCACAGAGAAGAAACGCATGTTGATCAGTTGAGCAAACCCTGAGTCTCAGTGTAAGCTGAGTGATAAGAAGAATTTGAGGATGATTTGAAATTCCTACCACCCAAGCAGCTTTATGCCTAGAGCAGACGGGTAGAAATTACAGTAGGATTTATAGTTGACAGAGTAGTGCCTGCATCTCTCACAAAGCCTCGTTTATTGCCTTCTACTTTAAAATGTAGTGCTCCTTGTTGATTTGAGGGAATCGTTGGGAATTGGGCACTACCGTCTCCCTCAGAGTTGCTTCTTAATTCCTGAGGAGGGGCAGTGGTTCCTTTTTCTTTTTAGCTAAAATGAGACTGTTACTGTTCCGGGGTCCCCTTTTGCACAGTATAAGTGTCTCTGTCAAAAGGAAGTGTTTTTCATCCCTTAAGGAAGGGAGGATATGTTTAATTTGCTTTCATTGTAAACCCATGAACTTAGTTTGGATTTTTATCCTTTTTGATATCTAAAGCCACATTTTTAAACTGTTCCAGCCAAATATTGAAGTTCATGCAGTGGGATGATTTGCCAGCCAGTTTTTTGTTTACGTACCATATCTATAATTTCTGATTTTAAGTATCAACCAAAAAAGTGGAAAGGAGTTTGGAAATGTCCACATCAGGAACTAACCCTAAAAACTGGGTAAGGATTTGGATAGGTCTGACTCTGAAGTTTCCTTTGAATTCATTCTCTGCTGCTTGCAAGACTGAATCAAGGTCCAGCGTACTTTAGCAGGAAAGAGATGTGGTGTAGCTCCCAAAAGATTCTGCCCTACTTTGTATGCTTTAAGACATCCTGAGTACAAGTGTATTTCATTGTGTCTTAAGTCATCTTCTGGGTCTTTCCAGTTACCCTTTTAGTTACCCTTTTTTAACCAAGCTTTTGTAACTCCTGGCCCCTTCCAACAGGTGGCTTCATTGGAAGAGGTCAGAGAGGCCTGAGTTGAGTGTACCCAAGATAAGTCTGAATTCTGTAATGAATTTCTGTCTTTCCATTCTGGAATTTGGGGGGTCCTTAATAATAGCATGCAGCGCTAAACACAACCATGTTTTAAATACTACCTACCAGTCAGTGTCAGATGCCTCTTTCATAGGGGTTGCAATTTTAAGTGACAATGAAGTAGTGCAGCTGGTTTAAAGTAGGAGTGGAAAGAGGAGAGCGAGGAGAAGGAGGAGAAGGCAATTATAAGGACCTAATGAGTTGAGCAAGGTTTTAAGTGTAAAAACAAAGGAGGTGAGGAGAGATGGGGAAAACTGGAATGTGTTGTCAGTGGATCTATAAGAGAGACCATTTTTAAGTTTCTCACATTTTGAATCTTTATTTTTTTAATTTTTTTTATTTTTTATTTTTTTGAAAGAAAGAAAAAGAGAGAAAAGAAGGAAGAAAGAAAGTGAAAGAAAGAAAAAAAAAAGAATGAAAGAGAGAAAGAGGAAGAGAAAGAGGGAGAGAGAACGGGATTCTTTTTTGTTATTTTCATCCCTTATTCCTTCCTGTCTCCATTGTTAAGCACAATTATTGGCATAAAAGAGGTTTTTAATACCCATTTTTAGACTGCATTCTAGCCTGGGCAATAGAACATTTTGAATCTTTAAGGGAGACAATTTTTGAATCTGAATTGTGTTTAGAAACCTCACTATACCAATTAGAGAAAGCATACCATTGGATAGTGAGAATTGTTTTATCCTTTTTGTCCAAAGGAACTTCTCAAATGAACAATTTTGTTCATATCAAAAGTTCCCCATAGTGATCACTGTCATTCCAATTGTCTTTGGAAATTTGTGGCACTTAAAAAGATATGCCCAGGACTTAGCACTCTAATGAGAAAACATAAAGAAAGCCCGTGCTTGTACCAGAGGAGGCACAGTTTTAGATTGAAAAGACCAAGACCCCACGAGAGCTGCAGCACATCCATGGGTTGGTGCTTCATCAGAGTCAGGTCATCAATGATCAGGAGTCAGACAAAGCCTCCTGATTACAGGTGGACAAAACTAAAAAGCAATTTACAGGAACACAAGAACAAGTCATTTTAAGGTTTTGCAGTGGTGACACAGCACATAGTGTGTCTCTGAGAAGTAACCTACTGACCACTCCACCCCTGGTGCCAGCTTAAGGACAAACTTATGGGACTCATTACTGTTCTCTCCCAATAGACAAACAACATTCAAGATCGTCCAAAAGCAGACAGATAGACAGGTCATTAGGCCAGCTAGGTGTTAGTTGCTAGAAACAGTTTCACCAAAGAACAGTAGAATCTGATCAGAAAACCAAATGTCCAAAGTGGGACCTATTCCTAAGAAAATGAGATAAATGCAATACCAAAAGCTTCAGGGAAATCCTGGAGTTCAATTCAGCATGAACTTAGTTCCCAGCCAAGGGTGAGTGGCACCTCATCCAGGTAGAGATACAAGGGGGTCTCAGATGCATGCACTGTTTCTGAGTCAAGGGCTCCAGTCAAAGGCAGTGAGGGTCTCAGTTGAAATTCCATGAACCTGCAATTCTATCAGCGTCCTCCAGCCAGAGACCACCAGGAGCACACCTTCAGATAACAATTTGGATTTATTACCATGGGGAGACGTAAGGCATCTCTGTAAGAGGGTGTTAGGAAGGACCTGTTATATAATGAATTTGGGCTTTGGTTGAATAATTTGGGGAAAGGTCTCAGGAAGTGAAGATTTGCTCTAGATTGAGTGCTGTCAGAAAGTGAGGACAGTTTTATGATTAGGTATCTTAAGAAATGTTATCTCTAGGGAGGTACCCCTGAGCAAAGATAAAGTTGTAATTAGTAAAGAAATAGCAGTCGCCCGTATTTGCCTAGAGAAGGGGATGTTTGATATTGTGTGTGTTTCACAGTGACCATGTTTTTGTCTGTGCTTAGACAAAGTTATGACATGGTGTTTTTTTGGTCTCCTTTTATGATGATTTCAGTGTGACTTTGTCTGATGTTGATGTTCAGTGAGATCATTTGTGTTGAATAGGAGAATATCATGGCCTAGCTATGCGCAACTGGTGAATTTCTTGTAACACTGAGGCCTAGCTATAATTGTCAGACCAGTTCCCAGATGACAAGGACTGAGAAAGAAGTTCCCTTACCATCACCCTCTAGAAATAAACAGCCACTATTTGCATCTTAGTGCAGATCAATGATTGTATCCATCTGGGCGTGGTGGCTCACACCTGTAATCCCAGCACTTTGGGAGGCCCAGGCAGGAGGATCACTTGAGCTCAGACCAGCCTGGGCAACATAGAGAGACCCCATCTCTACAAAAAATTTTTTTAAATTATCTGGTGTGGTGGCATGTGTCTGTAGGCTCGGCTACTCAGGAGGCTGAGGTGGGAAGATCACTTGAGCCCAGGAGTTCAAGGCAATGAGCCATGATCATGCCACTGTACTCCAGCCTGAGTGACAGAGCAAGAGCCTGTCTCACAAAAAAATGTGTTTACTTACCTATCTTTGTATTTTGTGTCCACTTATCTGTGTTGTAATTGTCATGTCTCTTTATAAGATAAAATTTAAATACCTTAAAATTTACCCATTTTAAATATATTCTCAACGATTTAAGTAAATTTTTATACGTGTGCGACCATCACCGCAATCCAGTGTTAGAACTGGATTTCCATTACTGAAGAAAGGTTCCTCATGCTATTAGTCAGTCCCACACCCACTCCAATCCCCAGCATGACTAATCTGCTTTCTGTCTCTGTAGTTTTGCCTTTTCCAGAAATGTTACATAAATGAAATCATGTAATAGTCATTTCTGTTTTCTTTCATTTAGCATAATGCTTTTGAGATCAATCCATGTTCTGTTTATAGCAGTTCATTCCTTTTTATTAATAACTTGTTTTATTGTTAACCTAGAGGTCATCTTAAAACCTGATTTACTCACTTAAATAGTCCATGAACATATTTATTTATGGGTCATTAAATACTTTTCTACAACATCATTTTTTCTTTTTTTTTTTGGCAGAGTCTTACTCTGTCACCCAGGCTGGAGTACACTGGCGCCATCTTGGCTCCCTGCAGCTTCCCCTCCCAGGTTCAAGGGATTTTCCTGCCTTAGCCTCCTGAGTAGCTGGGATTACAGGCACGTGCCACCATGCCTAGCTAATTTTTGTATTTTTAGTGGAGGCAGGGTTTCACCATGTTGGCCACGCTGGTCTCAAACTTTTGACCTCACGGGATCCACCTGCCTTGGCGTCCCAAGGTGCTGGGATTACAGGTGTGAGCCACCACGCCCGGCCTACTACATCATTTTTAGTGGTCATACAGTTTTCCATTGTTTGAATTTATGCACTCCCTGTTGTTGGACATTCAGACTGTTTATACATTATTTTTTTTTAAAGCTGAGTTAGCTAATATTTTGTTTACGTGCAAAATTATTTCCTTAGAACACGTAACTAAGTGCAATTGCTTGGTCAGAAGAGATACAAACGATTAAGGCTTTTGATGCACATTCTCAAATCAAATTCCAGAAGTTCTCTGGGTATTCTGTTAACATGCTTGAACAGAAACATGAGCAACTGTCATGATTCCAGATATTATATTCAGACTTTTCAGTCCCTTTGTGATAAACTCACTCTGCAAACTGGAGTAGCCCAAACTGGACCCATCCCATGTCTTTGAAATCCTGATTGCTCACACCTTTGCAGCTGTGAGGATGGATAAGAGGGGCCCATACACCTGGGCCCAGAGCAAGGCACTATGTCTTAGAGGAGCTCAAGCACCAGGCTGTGGTGGTGATGTCAACATCAGAGGCCTCGTGCATCCTGTAAGGAGACTTAAGAGAGTTGGTCAGAACACAGAGCAACAGTTTGACCATCCTTGCTAATTTACACTGGACCTGGGTCGGTTTCTCGGGTTAGCAAAAAATCCAGTTTAACAATATGATATTTAAAAATATGATATTTGGGTTTGTTTTTTTTTTTAACTTACAAACTTTTCAAACTACTGCATTAATTGTCCATGTGTGCTATGACTTAATATGTCTAACATTTCATTCCCGTAAACAACCCACCATGGACAATTCTGTGCATAAATCTTCTTCTCACTTCAAATTATTTCCTTGAAGTAGAAAAGATATGAATCTATTTAAGACTCTTGATTACATATTGACAAATTTTTTTCCTGAAGTTATTCCAGCTTCCACTCTAGGATCTGGTTTTGAATTGTACACTGTGCTTCAGTGATTTCACTATTGAATTTTTACAGACAGTTTAACACCTGGCAGACTAGCCTTTCTTCATTTCTTTTCTTATAATTATTTTACCTCTTCCCACCTGTTTATTTTTCTCAGCAAAACTTTGCATAATTTGTTAGGTTTCCCGGAAATCACCGTGACATTTCAACTGAAATTTGGTTGAACTTAGAATTAATTCAGGAAGGTTTCCCATCTTTCCCTCATCCAGACTTTCATCCCAATACATGCATGGTCTGTCTCAAGTATTTTCCTTTCTTTTCTTTTGTGTTCTTGTGACTAGAATCTTTTCCTGCTCTATTTTCTGACTAATCATGGCTGGCATGTTTTTTCTTCTGTAAAATCATGTTGACACCAACATTTGTTTTATTTTAATTAAGATTTATTGTGAGTTGATAGTCTTCCTAATGGGGTCCAATAAAGGTTAATACCATGGAAATTTGGTCAGTTAAGAAAAATATATGTAGACTGATTAAAAAAAAAATTGTAAGAAAGAATTAATCTATCGATCTAATAGACTGATCCAAGTAACTTGACTCCTCTGAAATATGTGATGGAAATAACTCATGATTTTCTTAGTATAATTGGTTTTTTTAATCTTTTTAATTTTTTTTATTTATTTTTATTTTTTGAGACAGGGTCTCACTCTGTTGCCCAGGCTGGAGTGAAGTGACACAATCTAGGCTTATTGCAGCCTTGACCTCCTGGGCCCAAGCTAACCTCCTGCCTCAGTCTCCCAAGTAGCTGAGACTGTAGCTGCCACCACACCCGGCTAATTTTTGTATTTTTTTTTTTTAAGAGACAGGGTCTCACTGTGTTGCCCAGTCTGGTCCTGAGCTCCTGGGCACAAGCGATCCTCCCTCCTTGGCCTCCCAAAGTGCTGGGATTACAGGCATGAGCCACTGCACCCGGCCTACTGTCCTTTTAAAAAGATGTAATGGAGAAATAAATATTGTATATATTTATGGTGTACAATGTGATGTTTGGATATATGTACACATTGTGGAATGATTAAACCAAGGTAATTAGCATATCCATCACCTCACGTACCAGTTTTTGTGATGGGAATGTTTAAAATCTACTCTCTTAGCAATTTTCAACTAAATAATGCATTGCTATTAGCTAGTCATCAGTATGCACAGATCTCCAGAACTTATTCCAATGGCATATAATTTTTTAAAAATTTATTTGCTTATTTATTTTCTATTCTGATTCCCTACTGATCTCTCTTATTTTAACAGGTAAATAAATCCTCTTGGATTTTCTAGGATTCTATGATCGGCAAATAAGGATGTTTTCTTCTTCTTATAGTTATACCCTAGTGTCTGATTATTTTCTTTCTTATACTTCTTAGAAAACCCTGTGCAATGTTAGAGAATGCTGGCTACAGGCAATCAGGTCTCATTTCCAGATAAAAATGGAACAGACACTTCCCAGTTAAATTTGACATTGGCTGTTGGTTTAGGATGAATAGTCTCTGTCATGATAAGGAAGCAGCCTTCTGTTTTTGTTTACCAGCACTCGTATTAGGAATGGGAGTTATATTTTACTTAATGCCTATTGTCCAGTTGTTGTGGTGATGTATGATTTGCTTTTAATTTTCTCCTTTGCCCTTTTGATATGATTTATGTTCAGTTAATTGACTGCCTAATATTGAGATATCCTCAGATAAATTCATATTGACCGTGGCATGGTTAAATTCTGTTTAGAAGAAAATCTATTTGCTGATGTTTATATAGAATTTTGCAGTTATTTTAGTAAGACCAGCTTTTTCTCAATATGCCTCGTCAGGTTAGTGAAAGAGGGTTTCACTGACTTCACAGAGGGAATGATTTGCGTCTGTCTAGTCACACTCTGTTGTCCAGGCTGGAGTGCAGTGGCACCATCTTGGCTCACTACAACCTCCGCCTCCCGGGTTCAAGCGATTCTTGTGCCTCAGCCTCCTGAGTAGTTGGGATTACAGGCACTGCCACCATGCCTGGCTAATTTTTGTATTTTTAGTAAAGATGAGGTTTCACCATGTTGGCCAGGCTGGTCTCAAACTCCTGACCTCAGGTGATCTGCCAGCCACCACTTTTTACTGTGTTAGAACAGACTTCAGGATAATATCTTCACTTGTTCCTTGCTGAATAGACAGAACATGTCCTTAAGGGACGGTGGCATTAGGCCCTGACAGGCTACAGCCATATCATATCATATATCATATATATTATATCACGTATCAAATTATATATCATAATATATCATATATCATATCATATCACATATCATATTTTGCAGCCTTTTATTATCTTCTTGAGCAGGAAACATGGCTCTTCCATTTACCTTTGGTGGTCACGTTAAGTCTTTTAAGTGACCTGCTGTTATTGTTTCCTAGTCTTTGCTATAACACAATACTGATCCAATTTGTAGTAAACTCACCCACTCTCATCCTAGAATATTCGTTTCTCCCTTTCATCTTCCTTCTTTGGCCCACGTTATCTGTCTGCCTCTTTCATTTCATTTCTCCCAGGAAGGGCTGGTGTAAATGGGATTTTCAGAAACTCCCTCCCGCATGCCCCTCTGGTCTCTGCGTCTAGAACACAGGGGGCAGAGGACCCACTCTCTTTAGGGTCCTTCCTCTCCCCGGCAGGTCTGGTACAGCGCACACTGGTTTTGCCTCTGTCAGCCTGTCTTCATTTCTGTGACCAGATCTCCAACAGGAGTGTGCTGAAACAGTGTGGTAGAAACGAGCCCATTTCAAACTTTGCACCATGATTTTTCTACATGTCACCCCACTGGGGCTTTTATGTTCAGTTTTATAATGAAGAGTGGATCTAGATTGAATCTTGGCTTTGCTACAGTGCTTCATTCAGTCATTCCATAAACATATATTGAGCACGTACTGTGTGTCAGGCGGTGTTCTAGGCATTTGTAGGAAAGTGGGAGAGAGCACTTGGCATTGTGTTTATTTCAGTGGCAGTCCTCCCTGAAGCTTTACAGATCTGTAGCAACTAAATTTTTTTTTTTTTAATTCAAAGAAGCAATGGGAAACCTATGTCTCCTGCTCTCCCCCGTGAGATGTGTATCGTTTTTTCTGAATGGGCAGCTGGGAACATAGCCCTGGCAAGTGAGGAGTATGCACCAGGAATGTCACCCTGGTCATACTCATGGGTATAAGGTGCTCCCAGGAAAGAATGGGGCCATGACGCTTCCTGCCTCTCCCAGCATGTGAGGAGGGTTAATATAACAGGATGTTGAAAGTCCTTTGCAAACAGAAGCACGGTATTGTGACAGGGCCTCATTATCGTGTTCTCACACTGTCAACTCATTGCTATCCCAAGGTTCTGGAACAGTTTTTATGCATATTTCATTTTTTCTAAAAAACTTACCTTTCATATACCTTTTACTGTTATTCCTGCATCTTAGAAAGATAACTCCAGAATGGCTAAAGAGGATAGGTCCACAAAGGTGGCAATTCAGAAATAACCATTCCCAGAGTTCCCCTGAGAGGCTGATTTTCAAAGGAGAAGTTCTCCCCAAAGAGCAGCAGAACTGAGATCTATCTCCCAAGGAAGATTTGAAGTCCTCTCGGCATAATGGCCATTATTGCCCTGGATAAAAAGAAAACATTTTAGAGACGCCCAGAGTACTTAGAGCCTAACAGTCCTCTATCAATCGCTTAAAGAGTAAACGGAGACCTTTTATAAGAAATAGACCTAGCGTTTTGGCAGTTTGCAAACAGGATGAGGAAATCTTTTTTTCCTTCCTGAAGCTTCGGATCTGAGAAGCTAAAGTCTCCACATCTGAATTTACAAAGTTATCTTTTGTTTACTATAATATTGTCCCATCTAGATGAGGGTGTTAGCTGCTTGCCTAGGGAAATTTTGAGTATTTGGAGCCATTGATACTGTTTCTAGAAAAAGGACTCAAAGGTTCCTTTGTTGGTGAACAGTAAAAGAGTAGAAAATCACCAAACAGGCACTCTGGCTTACTCCTGTCATCCCAGCACTTTGGAAGGCCGAGATGGGCAGATTACCTGAGGTCAGGAGACCAACCTGGGCGACATGGTAAATCCCCATCTCTACTAAACATACAAAAATTTGCCTGGTGTGGTGGCACATGCCTATAAACCCAGCTACTCAGGAGGGGCTGAGGCAGGAGAATCGCTTAAACCTGGGAGGCAGAGGTTGCAGTGAGCTGAGATTCTGCCACTGCACTCCAGCATGGGCAACAGAGTGAGACTCTGTCTCAAAAAGAAAGAAAATCACCAAACAGCAAGCTCCTTGGTGGTTCTCGTGTTAGAGATATAATTTCACCATCCTCAAAAATGACCCAACAGGCAACAGCTTGGATGGATCTTAGGGGAATATGCTGATTGAAAGAAGCTAATCTGTAAATGCAATCTACCATATTATTTCATTTATATAACAGTCTTGAGATAACAAAATTAGAGAGATAGAGAACATATTCGTGGTTGCCAGGGGTTAGGGGTTGGGGTGGTTGCCATAAAAGGGTGTCACTATGGAGCCTTGTGGTGATGGAACTCTTCTGGCTCTTGATTATGTTAACTGGTGGTGGTTACATGAAGCTACACATGGTTACACTAAGCTACACACACACACATTATTAAACTGATGGAATCCAAATAAGCTCTGTGGATTGCATTTAGTCAACTTCCTTGTTTTGATACTGTGATGTAGTCATGCCAGATGTGACCACTGGGGGAGGCTGGGCGAAGGGTACACAGGGCCTCCTGAACATTTTTTTATATCTTCCTGTGAATCTATAATTATTGCAGAATAGAGGATTTTTTTAATTGCCTTTCTGAACTCCTAAGTCTTGAGTGTTGAGATTCTAATTCTGGAAAATAGTACAGACCATGAGAGAGGAAGGAAAGGAGGAAGGAATTTATTTCCAATTGAAGGTTTTATTTAATTATTTTATTTATTTATTTTTTTTTTTGAGAAAGGGTCTCACTCTGTTGCCCAGGCTGAGTGCAGTGGCATGATCACAGCTCACTACAACCTTGACCTCTCAGGTTCAGAGGAGCTGGGACATAGGCATGTGCCACCACATCTGGCTAATTTTTTATTTTTTGTAGAGACAAGGGCCTAAGCTAGTCTCGAACTCCCAGGCTTAAGTGATCCTTCTGCCTCATTCTCTCAAAGTGCTGGGATTATAGGTGTGAGCCACCACACCTGGCCTGAAGAAGGTTTTAACCACATGTACACACGCACCTAACCAGATCCAAGCACTCATCTCACTAGTGTCTGAGGCAGGCATTTCTCCTGCTGCATGTGGCAGAGTGCATCAAGTGTGCCTGCAGGAGCACTTGGAGCCCTGGCTGGTCTCCCCTCAAGGCACTGCTCCCAGAGAGTAAACTCATTTCTGTACATGCCCAACTGCTGAAGAAAAGTGCCTACAACCAACTGCAGAAAATCTGTCCAATTTCCCGTGTGCCTCTCTGGGCTTCTTAAAGCAAAGCAAAACCTAATTTTTAAATTGAAAAGCATGTCTATACATGTTTTGTAAAACATTCAACATTCCAAGATGGTGTGTCCTAAGCTGTCACTCAGTTGCTTCCCAGAGAACCTCTGTCACCGATGTTAATCTGACTGAAGAATGTGATGGATGGATGTGGCATGTGTACCTTTATACGGATGTTTAACATCCTGTACAAACATTTTTACTCTTACTGTGCTTTAGAGTAGTTCTGTATCAACACTATCCCATTCTTTTTTGACAGATATAGGGTGTCCCAACCAGTGAATGTTGTGATGGGCATTTGGGTGATGGTCCTCCCTTTGCTCTGTGTGTGTGTGTGTGGGGGGGGGGGGAGTGTGTGTGTGTCTTTGTCTTTGTGTACCTCTTTGAGATTAGTCCCTTGTCCAAAATGCAAGTTGTTTAAAATACGGTAGTAAGATCTCCTTTGCATTTCTGTTTCTCTGGCCATTTTTTAGTTCTAGCGTGACTTTTCCTCCTTGATATTTGTCTCTGGTGTCTAACCTGTGATCCGCAGGGATTCTGGGAGCACCCTGATTGTGCGAGCACCGCCAGGAGAGCGTTTCTCTCCCTTAGGGCATCTGAAGAACTCTGCCTCTTGACGTCTCAGTCTACAAATCTGTTTTTCTTCATAAGACAATCTGAGGTGACGTTCCTTGCAGCTTTTTATAAGAAGCGGCTGTGAAACGTGGCCATTATGTTTTGCTCTCTATATGCTATAATTAACTTCAGCAAAATTCAAAATGTAAAAATCGTGTAGAAGTATGCATGATAATTACAAGGGAGAACAAGATACCCATTGATGCTCTGATAGTTTTTTATACATGAATGTGTGTGCTGTGTAGATGTCGCTGTTTCAAAATAATGTCAATGAAATTATTTCTCTGGGTAAAGGATAAAGCAAAGTGGCCTCACTTCCTGTTCACTTCCTTGGAATTGCCAAGGCTGGACAAGGCACAGTGAGGGGTCGGGCGCCACAGAGTCCTCAAGTCTTCCCTCCTGGTGTGTCTGTGAGTGCAGGGCTGGGGAGATGAGGTAGAAGCAGGCCTGAAGATGGCCACCAGGAGAGGACTGCCATCCACAGAAGCCATGATCACTCTGGGGTGCTGTGGCGACATACCGACCTCGCCACCTCTCAGTAGGAGAGGAGGCTTGTTTCAGTTATTCTGAGGGAAAATCTGCAACAGCAGCTCTCCCAGAGGAGGGGAAGGAAGGGCGTGGGCTGTGGGCCACAGGTGGCCTTGTGTGCCAGGGCCTTGCCACTTTCCAGCCTGTGTTTAGACTTTCCCCATGTGTATCCCAAAGGCAGCTCTCCACCTGACCTGTCCCCTTGGCATTGCCATGTAAGGGAATCACTGTATTTTCCATGCAAGTGTTAGGTATTTTAACTTCCCTAAAATGAGCAGGGAGGCAAAAACGCTACATAAAAACCAGGGTCCTGAGTTTCTGTTCCTCGCTGCTGAACAGGATGGCCCCACTCCCATCTATATGGAAATGCTGGAGGGGGCCCAGGCCACTATAAATAAGCATCCTGACTGTTCCAGGAAGGCTGGGCTTCCTCGTTTTTTTAAAAGTGGAATTTGTAGCAGCTTCTGCCCAGAACATTTGTGTCCAAGGTCCTTTCATCTCCCAGGCATCCTGTACAACTGCCATACGGAGGTTTTGGAAATCTTCCCGCTGCAGCTGGATCACAAGACAAGCCACACAGAGCCAGCCCACTAGAATAAAGAAGTGATGATCCCTCTTCTGTGACCTCTGTCTCGTATTCAGATGTGTGTTTTAATAGGATTCCATCTGAGGAACAAGCAGGAATCTCCTTTCTCCTTCTGCCAAAAGACACATCTGTTAGACACAAAATAGATTCATTAGTAAGCTAAAGCCGCAGGCCACAGGAGCCAGCTGGGCAGCAGGAATCTGTATTTCATACCACATGATCCTCAGCTCCTAAGGAGCCTTCACTTCCCTCAGGCTGACTAGCAACACAAGGGTACAGCAAGAGTGCCAGGTAGTGAAAATGGAAAGCTGCAACAGATAAAGCTGTGGCACTGGCACAAGAACTAGGACAGGTCCGCAGAGCAGAATGGACTCATGGGGAGCGCGAGTCAGAGGAGTCAGTGGAACTCTGCTCCAGTCCACGACAAGATAAGGAACTTGCGCTAGCTCCTAAGTCAGCTGTGTCACCGAAGACACTGTTGAGTTAGGCTACCATTCTTTTTCCCTCTCAATGAAGGCGGTGATGTGTTGATTTACATTCTGGCCCACATTCTTTACCTCATGGCAGACAGGCACTTTGAGTAGCTCAGAAGTGAATGGTTTTTATAACAGTCCCTGGTATAATATATCTTGAAAGAAAACTCACAAACCAACAGGGAAGGGATTCAACAAATTGGGTTTTGGAAAGTTGACCACGTTATTTTTTTTAAATAATGTTTCTTCACAGTAAACACAAAATAAATTACCTATAGGTTTGAAAGTTAAATGGAGAAGAAAATGAAATCATGAAAAGAAACTAAAAGAAAAATCTTTTTTGTTTGTTTTTGAGATGGAGTTTTGCCCGGTCACCCAGACTCGGGGGCAATGGTGCGATCTCGGCTCACTGCAACCTCCCCCTCCTGGGTTCAAGTGATTCTCCTGCCTCAGCCTCCTGAGTATCTGGGACTACAGGCACCTGCCACCACGCCTGGCTAATTTTTGTATATTTAGTAGAGATGAAGTTTCACCATGTTGACCAGGCTAGGCTTCAACTCCTGACCTCAGGTCATCCACCCGCTTCAGCCTCCCAAAGTGCTGGGATTTGGCCACTGTGCCCGGCCAAAGAAGGATCTTAAACTGATCTCACCAAATTTAAAAAATGGTATTTTAAAATATTTTTCAAATTAATATCCCTTGTAGAAAATTTATAATACAGGTTTGAAAAGAGAAAGAGAAGGCCAGGCGCAGTATCTTATGCCTGTAATCCCAGCACTTTGGGAGGCTTAGGCAGGTGGATCACCTGAGGTCAGGAGCTTGAGACCAGCCTGGCCAACATGGTGAAACCCTGTCTCTACTAAAAATACAAAAATTAGCCAGGTGTGGTGGCTCACGCCTGTAGTCCCAGCTACTCAAGAGGCTGAGGCACAAGAATCAGTTGAACCCGGGAGGCAGAGTTTGCAGTGAGCCAAGATCTCACCACTGCTCTCTAGCCTAGATGACAGAGTGAGACTCTGTCTCAGAAAAAGAAAGAGAAATCACCCATACTTCTTTGATGTATTTACTACCAATGTTATTACTGTTTTCTTCCAACCGATGTTATTGCTATTTCCTTCTAACCAATCTGTTGCTATAAAATTTTTATTAAGCTAGGGTCATCTTATATATATAATTGTATATCATTGTTTGCCATGAAATATTATTTTAAAACATGGGAAAAAAGAACATGCAAAATTGTATTTACAGCATGATCTTGTGGTGGTGGTGTTTTATAGAGTTGGTTTATATATAAAAATAGTTATTAAATACATTGTTACTATCTTTTAAAATAAGTTTAAAATGCTATCTGGGGCCGGGCACGGTGGCTCACGTCTGTAATCTCAGCACTTTGGGAAGCTAAGGCGGGTGGATCACCCAAGGTCAGGAGTTCCAGACCAGTATGGCCAACATGATGAAACCCCATCTTTACTAAAAATACAAAAAAATTAGCCAGGCTTGATGGTGGGTGCTTGTAATCCCAACTACTCAGAAGACTGAGGCAGGAGAATCGCCTGAACCAGGAAGGCAGAGGTTGTAGTGAGCCGAGATCACACCACTGTGCTCTAGCCTTAGGCAACAAGAGCAAAACTCCATCTCAAAAAAATAAAATAAAATACATCTGTGTGAACATGACTTTTATCTTTATATTTTGGGCCTTTCAGAATTTTTTGCAAGGAGCGTGTACACTACATTTGTCATCAAGGAAGATAAAACAAAAAGTTGTCATTCACAACCCAGTGTTACTGGGGCTGGTGTTGGTAGAATTGACTCCCTCTGTTACAGACTCAGCTTCAGCCCATACCCTGAGCCATGGGCCTTTCCCTCTAATGCACTGTCCTAGTCTCAAAGCTTATAACACGGGAGAGGTGTAGAAGGGCTAGCTCCACCTCCACCACCAGTGGAAAAGCTATTCCCAGGTGAGGACTGCAGCTGCCAGGGCACTGCTCCAGAATGGGCATGCTGGCCGTATTCACTTGCCCACTCCTGCCCAGGGATCTGTTTGTCTGTGGTGTGTATTCCCTGTACCTTTGGGGGCATCTCTTGTACTCATGAAATCAACAGAGGCTTGCATCTATCTATCTATCTATCTGTCTGTCTGTCTGTCTGTCTGTCTATCTATCTATCTATCTATCTATCTGTCTAACTAAGAGACAGGGTCTTGCTCTGTTGCCCACATTGGACTGCAGTGGGAGGATCATAGCTCACTGCAGCCTCAAACTCCTGGGCTCAAGTAGTCCTCTTGCCTCATCCTGCCAAGTACCTGGATTATAGGCATGAGCCACCATGCTAACTATTTTTTTAAGAGATGGGATCTTGCTATGTTCCCCAGGCTGGTCTCAAACTCCTGGCCTCAAGCAGTTCTCCCATCTTAGCCTCCCAAAGTGCTGAGATTAAAACAGAGGCTTTTAAGTCAAAGCTTTCCCTGCTAAGATGTGCCCTAGTTAAAGTCCTGGAGCACTGGCCACCGCAGCTGCACTTGGACAGCTGGCCCTCTGCTACCCTGTGAGTGTACCCTCTGGGGGCTGCAGCATGAAGCACTCTAGGAAACAAGGCTTGAGAGGGTTTTGTTCCTCACTGTTTCCTCATGTTTGGCCCACTATGAGCAAAGGAAAGCTCCTTCCATTCCAGTAATCAGAGGGCTCCATTCCCAAGAGGAAGTTTGCAGGAAGGTTAGGATTCCTCTACATGTGGTAAGGAGTGTCCTGCCACTCACTGCATCCTTGCTCCAGTAATTGTGAGTAAAAGGACAGGTTGGGAGGCCTTCTTAGACCATAGAATGCATGGGCAAGATAGATAGCAAATGCAGCTCAATACTTTGGAATCAGCTCTCAGGGTAGCACAAAGGCAGCAGCAGGATGTCGGAGAGATGACCCATTCAAATCAGCAGCCTTGTTTTTCCAAACGCACACTTTAGAACAGCATAGCATCCATCTTTACAGCTGTAGGTGCCGCTGGCAAAAAAACAAAAGCTACTAACAACCTGGGATCATAAACTGGGCCAAAGTGGTGAGCACCTGGCAGGCTGTGAAAAGCCGTGGTGTGGCTTCCCACCAGCTCCTCAGACAGCTCTGAGCCAGGCTGTGTTCAGGCAGAAGCTTTTGTCCTGCTCTCATAATCCTCCCTGTGCTCAGAGTGACCCCACCCTTCTGTGACTTGGCATTGCAGGCCTGGCGCTGGTGCCAAAGAAGCTCTGTGCCCACTACACCTGGGACACCAGTGTGCTGTGTCAGGCATGGCCTGCCGTGGACCCAGAGTTCCTGCAGCAGCCTGAGGTCGTGCAGATGGCAGTTCTGGTAAGTATCGCCCCTCAACCCCAGAGCTGGGCAGTCCCTGCCCTGCTGGCGGACCCTAAACACTGTAGTGGTTTTGAGAGGTATAATAGCAGGCCTTTCTAGCGCACTCAGCTCAGCCCTCAGCCAGACCTTGCAACCAGGAGCAGGGCACAAAGGCCTGTCTTTCCTTTGCCAGTACCCTCAGTTTTGTAGGTCTCCACACACCAGATGCATGTGAGCATAAAACTTCTGGAAAGGGGGAGTAATAAAGCTGGCCCGCCCCAACCGAGGACAGTGCTTCAGTCTCTCTGTCTCACTCAGGTGCTCTTGGGGGCTTTTGAGGGCTGGAGAAGGGTGACAGTCAGGTGGGTGGCTATGCAGTAATACCTCATTCCATAAAACATATTTCAGAAAGGCTCCACAAATACTTTGTTGTAAATTTGGTGTTTTTAAATACATAAGAGGAGTTTATTGTTTAAACCTTTTATACGAGCAAGTGACCCCCTTATAGTTTGTCTTGAATGTAATTTTTCTACATTTGTTTAATTTGTTAAATGAGACACATTTATGGTGAATGTCTCTTAGATATGCTGATGTGTCTGAAGAGAAAAAGAGGGCAGGGAGGGGACTTAGAACCACACGTTTCCCCTGAACCACACATGGGGCCAGGTAATTCACATGCAAAATTAGAACATCAGTGTTATCACCCTATAAAGTGAGCACTGCCATTCTCATTTTTTCAAATGAGGACTCAGGCTCAGCGAAATTGGTCCACCTTGCCCAGGTTGATTCATTTATTCATGAATGCTTATCAAGTCTGACTCTACATCAGGCATAGTGCTCTGGAGATACAAAATCAAGACAGGACAAACAGGGTGCCTGTCCTCATGGAGCTTAAAGCATAGTAGGAGAGATAGGGAAGAATAAAAAGGAAAGAGGAGGCGGGGCACGGCAGCTCACGCCTGTAATCCCAGCACTTTGGGAGGCCGAGGTGGGCGGATCGCCTGAGGTCAGGAGATGGAGACCATCCTGCCAGCATGGTGAAACCCCATCTCTACCAAAAATACAAAAATTAGCTGGGCGTGGTGATACACATCTGTAATCTCAGCTACTCGGGAGGCTGAGGCAGGAGAACTGCTTGAACCCAGAGGCAGAGGTTGCAGTGAGCTGAGATGGCCCCACTGCACTCCAGCCTGGCTACCGAGCGAGACTGCATCTCAAAAAATAAAAAGGGAAGAGGAAAATAAATAAAATGATTGCAAATTGTGAAAAGTGCCCTCAACAAACCCACCTAGGGGCTAACGGAGGACATAGCCCCACAGAGGTTGGACCAGCCAGGCTCTGGCCCCTCTGCACCTGTGCAGACCCCAGACCCAGCAGGAAGGTTGAGGTTTGGAAAGACGATATTTTGCCCAAGAGACCAGGCTCCTTCACAGCCCCTCTGTCTCCGGACCGCCTCCCCTGGTACTGCCACCCCACCCCAAAGGGAGAGGAGGTGAGGCTGCCCTGGCAGGCTTCTTCCAAAATTCTTCAAAACCAAAAATATCCTTGTGGCATAGAAGAAATTTCTTTTCTTTTCTTTCTTTATTATTATTATTTTTTAATAGAGACAAGGTCTCGCTCTGTTGCCTAGGCTGGTCTTGAGCCTTTTTTTTTTAGGCAGAGTCTCACTCACTCTGTCGCCCAGGCTGGAGTGCAGTGGCACAATCTCAGCTTACTGCAACCTCAGCCTCCCAAGTAGCTGGGATTACAGGCATGTGCCACCACGCCCAGCTACTTATTATATTTTTAGTAGAGACAGAGTTTCACCATGTTGGCCAGGCTAGTCTCAAACTCCTGACCTCAAATGATCCCCCCGCCTCAGCCTCCCAAAGTGCTGGAATTGCAGGCAGGAGCCACTGCACCCAGTCCCAGCCCAGAAATTTCTTTTAACTTGAGTAATGTTTATGAGAAATAAATATCTCATGCATCCCTGAGAACTTGTTCTCACCCAGTTGAGAAAAGCTAACTTGAGAAAAATGGAGGGTGTCAGTCTATGAAAACATCTTTCAAATTACCACTGCAGAAAAGAAATAGAGTTTCGATCATTGGTAAAATAATTTCAGATAACCTTTGAAATGCAAACCTAAAATTAGAAGCATGTGTAAGACTCCCTGCAAGTGCACCCAGCTTGAGAACCCGGGCTGGGCTGGCACCATGCCAGCAGCAAGGGCTTCTGTGAAGGTCTGTGTTCCTGCTCCATGTGATCTCATCTGTGCCCTGGCCAGAAACAAGCTGCAAACACAGTTCGATGTCATTCAGTTCAACTGTGCCCATGTTCTTTTTGCCTATGACATGCTGAGCTCTGCCCACACCAAGGACACAGAGACAAGAGCTACCGCCTTATCACCTTGGAACGAAGGTCTGGGGGCACATGAGCTGTCACACAGTTTATGTAAGGGCTTGGAAGTCAGGCCATCCTTGGTATAAGTCGCAGTTTTACAAAATATTTAACATCTCTAAGCCTCAGTTTCCTGAGTTATAAAATGGAGGCAGGCACAGTGCCTGCCTTAACCGGCTTTTGAGAGAATTAGGTGGGATAATGCTAAGAAGTGCTTAGCCTGCTTCTCGACCCATTAATGACAAAATCCTCTTAGCACAGAGTGAGTGCCCACCCAGGGCCAGGGTCGGCCCTGGAACTTCCCAGGTGCGAGCTCGTTTACTAAGCACAGCCGCCCGGTGAGGCGGGCTGGTTGTTATCCCCATTTCACAGACAGGCAGATTTGTGACTAGCCCTGTCTTATGGGCAAGGAAATGGTGGCAGGATGGGGCTGAATACCTCGCTGAAGGTCACACAGCTAGTCCAGATCTGCTCTGGGAATGGTGAGTGCTGCTGGCATCAGCATCGCCACTTCTGGCAGTTGGAGAATTAGAAAATGCATCGTGAGGAAAAGGGAGGGGGCTTTGGCTTTGAAAGAGGAGCAGCCTCTCCCCAGTGGAGAGAAGGGTGCCGCGATACCAGGAGCAAACATGGGCAGGCCCACAGAGACCCCGGAGGAGCCAGGGAGGGGACGGAGCAGATGGCACAGGGCAGCGCTAGAGGCAAGGCTAAAGGTGCGGAGTACCCCAGCCTCGGAGGCCAGATTCCACCCCTCCGAGGACAGGGGACTGCCAGGGGCTGTGAGCAGGAGAGAGAGCAGCTGTGTCAAGTCATCCCATCTCTACCACTGCCTGGGGTGGAGCCTAGGTGGACAAGTGACTTCACTTCATGTGCCTCAGCTTCCCTATCTGTAAAATGGGATGTGATACTCATGCATCAACTCACAGGTTCATGCAAGTGAGTTGCATAGTTCAGTGCTTGGCACAGAGTAAGAGCTCAGCACATGGAAGATCGTACTGTTATTAGCCGTTGCGAGGCTACCCTCATGATGGGGACAGGTGACGGATTAGAGTGGGAAGAGCACATGTGGCCCGGGCCCTGTCCGCAGGCTCCAGGCAAGCACAGGAAGCTCGCTGGGTTTGGAAATGGGTAATTATGCTGAGGCTGTGCATCAAAGAGGACATCCCACAGCCGGCTCCTTCTGTCATGGCCAGCACTCTTCACAAAGGCAGAGGCAATGTGGCTGAGTGACCTGGTCCCTTTATGCAGGTTCTTTCACCTTCTTCACTCCAGAATCTGGAGAATTCTGTCCTTAAGGGAAGAAAAAAAAAAAAAAAACTAAGCTCAAGATCCCACAGCTTGTAAGACCAGGCCTGAGAGTCAAACATGAGTCAGCCCACATGAGAGCACATGCTCCCCCTCACCAGCACCCGCTCTGCGTGTGGTGGCCCAAAGGAGATGTGACCCTGGGCTGCTTTTCCATAGGAGGAGAGACGTGATTCACTAACAAGTGCATGGCTCTTGTGTGACAGATGGGAGGTCTCTTCTAGGATCTCAGTCCAACCAAGCATGTGGCCTTGAAAGAAGGCAGCTTCTAATGATTCAGAAACACCAAAGCAGAGGCCCACAGTCCTTCACACCACACACCTAGTTCCCCAGCTTCAGAACACTTTAAAACGCTACAGCATGGAGCCTCATGCTTTCCAAACAGTATTTCAGAAAATGTCAGGACTCAGTGTTTTATTTGTCCTCTACCTAGTGACCTAGGCTAATGCAGACAATGAAAATGCCACCAAGTTCTGCAAAAATCTGTAAAAATGAAGTGGGTGATTAGGGCACATTTGATTATGTGCTTTGGTTGAAACTTGAGAAATTATTCCTAGTAACTTTTCCTAAGACCGTGACTATATTTTCCAAGTGAAAAACAAGAGAGTTCGTAAAAGAAATGTGCGTGTAGGTTTCGGAGCAGTGGGATTGAGGATTTGGAAGCATGACTTTTCAGAAACTGAGCCACGTGGTCACCTTCCCTGATTGAATCAATATTCCGTGAATACCCACCTGTTTCTGGAACTGTACTGACCCATGTTAAGCAAGAAAGAGTGGTTAATGTGACAAGATATGGATCCAATTTCTTTCTTTTTTTTTTTTTTGAGACAGAATCTCATTATGTCACCCAGGCTGTAGTACAGTGGCACAATCTTGGCTCACTGCAACCTCCACCACCCAGGTTCAAGCAATTCTCCTGCCTCAGCCTCCAGAGTAGCTGAGACTACAGGCATGCGCCACCACACCCAGCTAATTTTTGCATTTTTAGTAGAGATGGGGTTTCGCTATGTTGGTCAGGATGGTCTCGACCTCTTGACCTCATGATCCACCTGCCTTGGCCTCCCAAAGTGCTGGGATTACAAGCGTGAGCCACCGTGTCTGGCCTATGTGGAACTAATTTCTAAGTCATCGCTCTCTAGTGCCCCCTTCTGGAGCCAGTCATCAGAAAGACAAATTGACCCCATGAAACTGTCAACTGTTTGGTCCACTTGAGACCGAGGTAAAATCTGAGGGGACAGCTCGCTCTAGCCTGGATCCAAACTTAGACTTGAGCCCCAATGACAGAATAATCCCTTTCTGCCTGGAAATGGCCCAAGCCATCTCATGCCGAGGATTTTTGACATAATCTCTACCACAGCTGTGTATGGGAGCCGTGCTCAGAAAATGCAAGGCGGTCCTCACTCCACGTATAGGCACTCACATGCAGTCTGAGTGTCTCTCTCTTTCTGCAGGTCTAGACATTAATCCTATCCAGCTGGTTGCATTTTACCCTTTTGGGAAGCAGGGTGCTGACTTCCTCCTTTCTCCACCTCTATTCCCTTTTCCTAGACACATGCAGCCACGCCCTGTGCAGGCAGGAGGTCCTGGTATTGTGCTGCCTGCCACTTGAGGATGTTCCTCATTGTTTGTCTTGGCTTTTCTCCTTCTCAGATCAACAATAAAGCTTGTGGCAAAATTCCTGTGCCCCATCAAGTTGCCCAGGACCAGGACAAAGTCCGTGAATTTGTTCTCCAAAGCGAGCTGGGTGTCAGGCTTTTGCAGGGGCGAAGCATCAAGAAGTCCTTCCTCTCCCCTAGAACTGCCCTCATCAACTTCCTGGTGCAAGATTGACAGCCAGGAGGCTGCAGCCACCAGGAGGACCTCTGAGGAGTCTCCTTCCAGGCCTGGGATGAAGGGGCAATGTCTGCTGGCCCAGGGGAAGGAAAAAGACAAATGTCTTGACTGTTTACCTTGGTCCTGTGGCCTCCTTCAGTTGACAGCGTGCCTCTGTAGTGTGGCCTGGTACTGGGGCAAGGGTGAGCCGGGCCAAGGAGAAACATGAGCGACTGAGGAGGGCATCGGACAGCCTGCCCTCACCCCCACCCACACTACAGGTGGAGGAGGCCGTCTGATCCCACGGGAAGCCATCAGAGACCCTGCTGGATGGGAGCAGGGAGGAGCACGGTGCTCCTGAGCAGCCAGGGAGCCTGCGCATCTGGGAAATGGCTCTGCCGTAGGTGCTCCTCAGGAACATGAGGCCAGCCTGAGGAACTGCAGAGCTCAGGTGCAGTGTGGCAGCCACTTGGAACTGCTAACTGAGCCTCCAGGCGGTGGTGAATGGTCTCTTTGCCTTCAGGCTGGATGAGGACGCCGTTTAGGTCACGTCCAAATAACCAGGATGTGGAAATGGACACAGGGATCTTTGAAGTTGCATTGAATCAAAAGGCAGGCAGTGCTGGTTCCTCTGACTGTGTCCCCACCGCTCCCCAGCTCTGCCATGCAGGCCTGTCCTCCCCAGCCCCAGCTGGATGTGCCTCTCAGGCCTGCTGCGGTTCTGACACATAGGCTCCCGGGCAAAGCACCACTTCCGCCCGTGAATGACGAGCAGCACCACAGCCACTCCGTTGGGTGTACAATTTGCTGTGTAGTGAAGTGGAACCAGGCTCCAGGCTGCCGGTCCCCAACCTCAGAGCCCACCGCAGCCCAGTAGGGATGAAGCAGGCCCCAGAGGGCTCATGTGGGCCCCAGATGGTAATGCCACCATTGTTGATGTGACCCCAGAGCCAGTCATTAGGAAGAGCAAGCTCACCACAGCAGAGTGGAACTGAGGCCCCCCGGGTGTTGCCTCTGGTGTCCAAGCCACAGCAGTCTGGCTGTTGGGAAGATGGCCAGGGGTGGACTCATGTCATGGGTACATTAGGCTAATCCTGGTTCTATGTGAAGTCAGCAATTAAGTGTTCCCACTAGAACTGGCCTAAGCCACTGATTAATATTTAATGAGGGAAGGTGGGGGAGAATCTAGCCATTTTATAATGCCAGAAATCTATATTTGTTATCCGATGCCGTTTTTCTGAAGTAGCCTCAGATGTGGTCCCCCTGCAGTTCAGCAGTTAACAGATGACTTTTTTAGTGTAATAAAATGTTTATTCATCTATGACTACAGGATGTGTGATCTTGGAATAGCCACCATATTCCAACTTCAGAGTTAACGATGAACAGTTTGAGGTATTCCATCATCATCAGAGCATCGGCTCTGTGTCTGACTCTGCATGGAATGCTGTAAAGTGGGATGCATGTGGTTCTTCTTGCTCTGCAACTTACAGTCCATGATAGACAACGTGGATATAGGCACGCTAGCAACGGCAACTAAGTCACTGATTCTCAGACATAATGTTCTCTGGTCCTCAGCCCAGATACTCCAATTTAATTGGTCCAGGGTATAGCTTGAGCATCAGAAATCTTTAAAACTCCACAGGTAATACTAATGGGCAGCACAATTTGAGAACCACTGGATACATTGATGCAGTTGAAGCATGATGATTTCTATCTGGTTCTTCCTCTCACTGATCTTCAGCTTAGCAGGGATGAGTTTGGTCCAGGACCAAGAGTAGGACCGAAAGGGAAAACGGGGGCCAGAAGTCTAGAGCAGTGTTTTAGATGTTCCTGGAGCTGACTTAAATGTACTTAGTCTTGCACATGGCAGCAAATATGGATTAAATGTATGCCCATGAAGATACCTGGTACGAGGAGGGAGGAGTGAGTGCTTTTGCTTGATTATCCGGTTCTTTCTTAGCGTAAGCTAAGTGGTCTTGAACAAGATGAGGGAAGGAAGCCCTTTACTTGTACATGATCTGACCAGAGCAATGGGCCGGTAAAGCCTCAAGGCTGGTAGACTGACCAGCTGGCTGACACCAGCATGGCTCTGGAGAAATTGCTCCCAGAGGATAAAGCTTTTGCAAACGAGCCCATCCATGCTTACTAAAAGACAGTACGGGTAGTGGAACAACTGGACAGAAAACGCTAACCCCTAGAAGTGGGGAGGTGGGGAATAATCTCAGCCATTTATTGACTGTCTAGATGAGATCAGAAACTGAACTCAGCAGGTTCACTTGTATTATTAACTTAATTCCCACAAAAGCCCTAGAGGAAAGGAATTATTCTCTCATAAATGAAGAAAACGAGGCTCTGAGGTTCAGAAATTCACCGCAAGTAAGTAGGAGAGCTGGGATCTAAGCCCACATCTTCTGGCCTCCACCTCACCACATCTACCAGTCCCCTCCCCCTCCCCTATCCCATGTTACCCATGTTGCTTGATGGACAACAGGCAGGTGAGATGGCTCCCAAAACCACTGGCATTTTGAGCAGAGTATGGCTGGGGCTTCCCTCCTGGAAAGCCTGTAAACCTGGGAGATCCCAGCAGTGGAGTCCTCTCTACAGGGGCAGTGGTGAGTGAGAGGCCAAGAGCATGTAGTTAGTTCCAGAGAGCTGGGGGGAAAAGTCCGGCAAGTGGAAGATGTAGACTCATGGGCAAATATCAGCGTTATTTATATTGGGGCAATAAGAGAGCAGAATTTGTGCGCGGGGAAAGCGGTGCCCCATGGCATATGCCACCACAGTAGGAGCCAGCTGTCTGCCAAAGAAAATTGATCTCTAAGACCCTAAAACAATTAGTGAGCTGGGAAACAGCACAGGCGTATTTCATCCAGCCTAAATACACACCTCCAGGGGATTGGCTAAGAAAAGCAGGGTACATCCAGTCAATGGAAGGCGAGGCAGCCAGTAACAGATGGTTTTTAAAAAACATGTAGCCTGGAAATTTTCTCATGAATAAAGGAAGATACATACACAATGCAGTCCTGTCCAATTTTTTTTCAACGCTTACAAAGAAAATTGAGAGCAGGAAATTTGCTTGCATACCATTGGCTGAGACTCCTACAAGTTATTTCTTCCTTCTGTCTACTTTCTTGCATTTTCTCATTTTTATTGGCCATGAAGTATTTCAGTAATACTGCATGGGGCAAAATATCAAAATGTACAATTTTGTGAAGCTCTAAATGAATGAGCTAAGAACCTGTTTCCCTTGATTTTTCTTTTCTTCTCCCAGGCAGGATATCTAGCTGTCTATGAGGATGTATCCTAGCTAGGAAAACGTGCTCCTTTCCTTGTATGAAGTGGAATCCAAAGAAACAAAAAGCAGCCCCCTCGACGTTACTGCTTGCACAGTTGCTCAGTCTAGGTAGGTGTGAGGAGCTCCCTTTCTTGTGTCTCAGCCTTAGGACAGAAGAACAGAAGGCAACGTTCCCCCAGTGGAACTCTCCTGCTCACTTGCTGACAGATCAAAGCGGGAGGCATTATCACTCCTTTTGCAGATAACAAAACTTGAGACCATGATAGTAAGTGATGACGTATCTTGACCCCCCCCAGTCTGCTCATGCTACTTAGAGCACTTCCTCCCCGTACTACCTCCCGGCAAAATGTAGTGCAAGAGGTAAACTTTCTTTTTTTTCTTTTTTTGAGACAGAGTCTCACTTTATCACCCAGGCTGGGGTGCAGTGGTACGATCTCGGCTCACTGCAACCTCTGCCTCCGAGGTTCAAGCGATTCTCGTGCCTCAGCCACCCGAGTAGCTGGGGTTACAGGCACCCACCATCACACCCCACTAATTTAGGAGGTAAACTTTCTTAACTGGCAGGCCCGGCCAGACTGTATAAGTCAAGGAAAGGCAGCGGGGTATTCAAAAAGAGTTTTCCCTCCTCTTTCTTCCTGCGAGAGGAGCAAGCGGAAAACAGCTGTTTTGTGGGCTGGGTCTCTGCCTGACACTCAGAGGGTGGGTGGCTAAAGGCTCTCACCCAAGCTGATGAGCTTGGAGAAAGGAATCTGGGGTGACCAACAATGAGCAAGTAGGGAAATCCCCCGAGGGTAGGGGGGTGGGTGGTGACGGTGTTGGTAGGGACGGGAGAGGCTGAAACAGCCAGGGAAAGGCCAGTCCTGTGGGCAGAGGCCTCAGATCCAAGGGTGGGCCCAATGACTTCACTCCAGGCCTCCATTGCCCTCCCTCGGCCTGTCCACATGTGGGGCTGGAGGCAGCTTTGAGGGATAATGAGGCCCTGGAGGGGAGGTGGTGACCAGGACTGCTGGAACCCAATGCCCCATGACTCATCTCCCTGTGCCTTAAGCCCTGAACTTGAATTCCAGTTCCTATTCAGCCTCTGGAAGAGCACATCTAAGACAGACACACTGTATACGGGAGACATAGGCTACGATTCCCCGACATTATAACAACAACGTCTGTCATTTCTGAGGACTAATTATGGGCCAGCCCCTGTTCTAAGTGCTTTGCCACATACAGAGCCTTGCCCAAGACCACACACAGGACGATGGCAGAGCCATGATCCCACTCTGCTCCACCTCACTGCTTCCCAAAGACCTTTACGCAAACCAGCCCTCAAACCTCCTGGATTTTTCCAGATGGTCTTTATTTATAGCTTTCTCTCCAGTTGTTCCCCAAAGGCCCTAGAGCCTTCCAAAACCACACTCCCTCATGTGTGTCTGCAAAGGTTGGCTTGCTGTGGACACACACCTGGTTGAATGCATCCCTGAAGTTCTGAGGGACTCAATTCAGCATGTGGGGTTGGCCCTGTCTCAGCTTGGGACTGACGGCTCCCAGGGAGCCATCACCTCTGGCAGACAGAGCCTCCTTTGGACACCATCCCTGGGACCTAGAAGTCAGGAAGCCAACTTTGCTCAACTCCACCTACTGTCAGGAAAATCCCATGGCAGAGGGGAGATGGGACACCTGGTCTCAACCCCCTTGATGGGAAGACTCCTTGGCCACACAGCAGCCCTGTCTGCAGATCATCCTTTCCACAAACAATAGAAGAGCCCCATCTGGGATTCATTAAGGAGGGCCCAGCCCTGGTCCCTCCAAGAGAGGCCTCACCCACCACATGTGCTGCCGCATACTCATGGCTGCCTCAGAACCCAGAGGAGAACTAGATCTTAGGGGAGGGGTTCCTCTTCCTCAGGCACTGTCACAGGGGCGTAGAAAGGAATAATGTGTCCATTACACTGTGGGATCCATAGAGGAAGCAGGCACCCAAAGATTCATGCCATTCATTGTGTCTGGCTTGTCCATCATCAGGGTCAGAGTGGGCCAGAGGGGCTTTGTCAGGTGCATTCAGAGAGAGACTCACTGTCAGTGCACGAGGGCAGCCGCTGCACAGAGACAGGCTGAGAGCTGCAAAGAGGGAACCTAAAGCAAGTGTCACCAGATATCCCCATTATTAGTTATCAACTATTAGTTGTCAGTTAACATCATAGTTTCCAGGAATATTTTAGTTTTCTATTAATATTTTAATTAACTACTAGCGTCAGAGTCATCAGCAAACATCTAAGTCATCAGTAAACATCTTAGGTGTCAGTTTCTCCCTGAATGAGTGTAGGAGACTGCTTAGTCATCATTTACTTCATTATTACTGGTGATACCTTAATTATGCACTGATACTTAGCGCTTTGCTAATATCTTGTCTACCAATCATCTTCAGCAATAAACATGTTTTAATTATCAGCTGATAATTTAATGTAGCCATAACAAACCCCCAAATCTCAGTGGTCTGATCCAGCAAACTTTATTTCTCATTCCTATAAGTCTAATCCTCTGGAGAAGAGAAAGGGAGAAGGTTCTGTTCCATTCAGTTTCACCTTGACAGAGGGTTCGTGCAGACTCCACCATCTTCAGCTTTTGGCTTTCATGGTTGCTTAGACGTCAAATCTAGGGGCTTTGGCCAGGTCTGGAAGCACTGTACGTCACTTCTGCCCACTTCCTCTTGGCCAGAATTCAGTCACATGCCTCAGTCAATTGCTAGGGGCTGGGCAGCCACTTCCCAGCAGCGACTCTGCCCGAGGAAAGGGGAGCCTGATCTTGGAGGGAAGCTGGCTGCCTCTGCCACATGGACAATCTTTGTTTTCAAAGTGTACATCTAAGTTACCTTCTAAATATCTCAGGTGTCTGCTAACACCTTGTTTTGCAGCTCCTCCTGAGTGACAGCTGTTTGCCTTCTACATCTGTGACAGCTGCTTTGGGTCTAAAATAGCGGAGCAATCACAGACTGGTTGGCTGCCAAACTGGGGTGGCGCCTGCCCCTTGCTCTAGACTTTGCATGAAGATGTGCAAAGTCACGGACGTGCTTTGTACCATTTTATAAAATACTGGGTTTACTCTGAGGGTTTGTCTATTGGTCCCCAATTCTCCCCCACCCTCCTTCTGTGAGGCTCACACATTGGTTTGTGAGATAGTTTGGACTATTTTGGTTTAGGGGGTGTTGGGACATTTTGAAAGGTAGAGAAAGTCAGGCTTCCCAGATGCCCTACAGGAAACCTGGGAAATTCTCCAGATTCCTGCTCCTAAAAGGTCATGGCTGCTCATTCAGGGTGGAAATTGACACTTCCCAGGATGCCTCACTGTGCTCTGGTCCAGGATACTCATATCTCACCCCAACACACACACACAGACACACACGCACACGCCCGCACCCCCCACACATACATATATACACCACATACACATACACATACTACATACACCATATGCTACCTACATACACCACACCACACACATGCACACATATACACCACATACCACACATTCGTACACACCACACAACTGAGGACCTGCTTTAGGGGAAGGTAATTTATTTTTGCCTGACAGAAGGACATGCCTCACACCATGTGACTGGGGAGGTGGAGAGGGCAGTTTAGTCTTCAGAGTTCATCAGTCACAGCTGTTAGGGAAGTGCCCGGGCCTGGGGCCAAGATGGACGGTGAAACAGGAAGGCTGCCCCCATTTCCACATGTGCTCACATGGGACACCCCCACCTGAGGCCTCAACTACGGGTGCTCCCCTCCCCTGCCAGCTCCCACCTCTGGCAGGAGTCTTCTATATCATTAATCAAAAGCATAGTAACAATAATCATATTATATGTAATGGCCATGGTATATTGAGTGTCTGTTACCTTTTTTTTTTTTTGGAGACAGGGTCTCACTCTGTCACCCAGGCTGGAGTGTAGTGTCATGACACTGCAGCCTCAACCTCCCAGGCTCAAGCGATCCTCCTGCCTCAGCCTCCCTAATAGCTGGGACCATAGGCGTGCACAAGCACGCCCAGCTAATTTTTTTATTTTATTGTACACACAGACAGGGATATACACCTCCCTTGTGCCACAGATTGAGCTTGACAGACGGCCCAGAGGGTAAGAGGGGCTTTCAGGAGCTTATCTGGGCTCTACTGTTTATGGACCGTGAGAGCTTGGCACCTTCCTTAACCTCTCTGTGCCTCTGTTTCCTCATCTGTGGAATGGAGAGAATGGCTCCAACCTCTGTCTTGTTGTGAGGGTGCACTGAAGCAATGTGTGTGTGACAGGCCCAGGACAGTGCAAGGCACACAGTGCGTGCACTACTTTTCGGCCACCCAGCGCTCTTAGGAGAACATGCTTCATCCCTTCGAATCCTCACCAGCTACGTGTGAGGAGCTCCACTCTACAGGTGAGAAACAGGCTTGGCAACATCAGGTAACCTGCCCGAGGTCACTGGCCTCCCTTCTGCTCCAGCAGAAGCCCCACCCGGGCCGGGTGAGCCTGGGAGCCAATGCCACATCCTGATGGGGATGGGGACAGGGAAGAGGCAGCCTCTCCACCCTTCAGTGCCCTGAGGAGCAGCCTCCAGAGGAGGAGGAGATGCCGGTCTCTCTGGCCTGCCGGGAAAAGGTGAGTCCTGAGGCAGTCCTGTGGGAGGCAGTGGCTACCAAGGGAGGGAGAGAGGAAGAGGACAGAGGCCTGGCCTTGATTCTCATGGGCTTCCCTTCCTGCAGCCCTTCCTCTTCCTGTGGCCCTGAAGACTGTGGATTCCAGCCTGGGCAACATAGTCAGACCCCATCTCTAAAAAATTTAAAAATTAGCCAGGTGTGGTGGTGCACAGCTGTGTCCCCGGCTACTTGGGAAGCTAAGGTGAGAGGATCACTTGATCCCAGGAGGCTGCAGTGAGCCAAGATCATGCCACTGCACTCCAGCCTGGGTGACAGAGTGACACCTATCTCAATAAGAATTTTAATACTACTGGTGACCACAGGTGGAGCAGGTGTTCCCTGGGGACTGCAGCAGTGATCAGGCCCAATCGAGGTCCATGCTGGGACCCGAGAGGATAGTTGGGGCTCAAGCTGGCCTTGGGGGTCAGGGAGAGACAGTGGCAGTGGGATGGAGGGGTCCAACATCTCATTTTTGTCTAGGTGCTAATCTTTCCCTGAAACCCAAGGGGCAGTGCAAGAGACAGGAATTGTGAGTGTCGTGCTCCCCAGGGCATGTGCGTGCCTGTGTTCACCCTCCCAGGCCTGAGCAGTGGCTCCAGGGCAGAGTCCAGGGGAGGACAAAGAACACCAGGTCACCTAGAGGGTTGTGCTCACCTGCACCTGCTGCCACAACTCCACAGGCTCCCACAAACCTTGGATCACCCTCACTGCTCTGTGCTATGCTAAGCAAATTAAATATGGAGTTGATAAGACACAGTCCCCATGAGCTCTGTCCATTCCCCTACCTCAGTGGTCTCCTCACTGCTTCTCGGATAGGCAGGCACACTTCTGCAAAACCTCACACCTGCTGTTCCTCTACCCAGAGAGCTCCTCCCCGCATGGCTCACTCTCGCCTCCTTCTGTTGTCTGCTTCCAGTGAGGTCTTCCCTGACCATCCTACATGAAATACCACCCCACCCCAGCACTCCCTACCCCCCAGCAAATAACAGTATATTTTACTTAATTTACTGTATTTTGTTTTATCATTTGTCATCCCTTCCAGAATATCAGCATCATGAGGGCAGGGACTTTCACAGCTTTATTTATTTACAGCAGTTTTATCGTCTGTTGAATCTCCAGACCTAGAATGCCATTCAGGCACACCATAGGTGCTCAGTAAGTATTTGAATGAATGAATGAACCCCTGTGCACCTGGAAAGTGTATTTTGGGAGTCAGACAATTCACTGCAGCCCCTAGATACCCATAGTGGGATCCCTGGACCGGCACCCTGGGTGTCACCTTGGGTACTTGTTAGAAATGCTTATTCTTGAACCCACCCCAGACCTGTTGAATCAGAAACTATGTTTTACTGAGATCCTTGGATGATTCCCAAATGCACATTACAGTCTGAGAAGAGCTACACTCATCTGGAAAATGGTCCCCTTGGGCCTTCCCTAGAATGCCCAGCTCCATATGGCTCACAAAACCCTGTGAACGATGTGGCCGCTGCCCATTTCATGAACCTGTTCTCCAGGTTCTGGACCACCACACATCCTCCACTCCAGACACAGGAGGCACAAGCAGGTGTCGGGGACCAGCACTCCATCTCCCCACCGGCCTTCCCAGGGAACACCTTTCCCTGCTCTCCCTGGCTAGCTCTTTGCATGCCTTGAGCAATCACTGACGGGGTTTAGGTTACAGAAAGACATGGTCAGAACCATTTTTTTTTTTTGAGATGGAGTCTCGCTCTTGTCACCCAGGCTGGAGTGCAATGGCGCAATCAGCTCACTGCAACCTCTGCCTCCCAGGTTCAAGTGATTCTCCTGCCTCAGCCTCCCGAGTAGGTGGGATTACAGGTGCCTGCCACTACACCCGGCTAATTTTTTGTATTTTTAGTAGAGAAGGGGTTTCACCATGTTGGCCAGGCTCCAGGCTGATCTTGAACTCTTGACCTCAGGGGATCCACCTGCCTCGGCCTCCCAAAGTGCTAGGATTACAGGCATGAGCCACTGTGCCCGGCCAGTCAGAACCATTTTTAGAAAAAAACTTGCTGGCTGTAGTGTACACAGTGGATCAGGGGCAAGAGACCGAACAGGAGGCTTCAGTCACTGCCCTATGCAACGGGGTGAGGAGCTCACCTGGGGCTGGCCCCCAAGCAGACAGGAAATGGCTGGGGCTCTGAGTGAGGGCAGGGCTATGGAATGAGAGAGAAGGGGCGGAATGAAAGAGAAGGGCAGTGTTGCCAGTAGACAGACCCTGGCAGCATGCTGGAGATGGGAATGACCAGAACTGGGACATCCAGCACATCACGAGGGTAAGAGGGTGCTGCCTTGTGGGGAGAGCCAGGAGGACAGGCTCATTAGGGGGTTCAAAGCCTATAGCTGAGGGGGCCTGGCTGGGAAGGAGTCACTGTGTGCCCTTGAGCCACCACACCTGAACCTGCTTTGTATCCTCTGGAGGAAATTAGGATCTTAGGGTAGGGAAGGCAGAGAACATGTCCATTCCAAGGAGGCATGTCCCTGGGGCCAGTCTTTGGGGTATGATGGCTGAAATGAGTCAGCCAGAGTGTGTTTTGCCATGTATGGCCCATGGAGAGGAAGCCTCTGAGGGGTAAGTGCCCATTTGCTTCCCTGATGGCTACCTCTCTGCCCACGTGCAGAAGGTAGGGAGAAGGCAGGAGAAGAAAGGCCCCAGCTCTATATCTTTGTTGTAGCCATCACAAGGACGTAAGACACAGGCTGCAGAGGCCCTCAGAGGTCTTCTTGCCCAGGGACAGTCATCTGCCTCCCTAGTCCCTCCTTCAGGGAACCTGCTCACCTCAAGAGAAGCAAAGCACCATTTCTGGAGGAGTTTGAATACAGTTTCACAGCATCTTGTTGCAATCGCTGTGCGCAGGGACGTTTAAGACTCTACAGCTGGCTTCTCAGTTGTTAGGAGCATTTTGTTGCCGTGGAGCCTGCAGAACCAACCTGCCCTCCCCACAGCTGGATAACCTATGTCACCAGTGCACACGTCTCCAGGTTAGCATCTCTGAAGTCAAGATGTGTTCTTTTTTTTTAAAGACGGGGTTTTTCACCATGTTGGTCAGGCTGGTCTTGAACTCTCGACCTCAGGTGATCCGCCTGCCTTGGCCTCCAAAGTGCTTGGATTACAGGCGTAAGCCACCATGCCCGGCCAAGATGTGTTCTTAAAGTGAACAATTGTGATGCTGTCACTGTAAATCTTGCACAATGGCCACTGGTAACTTGGAAGAAAATCCTAGAGACAAGAGTGGGGACATCACAACTCTTGTAAAACAGCGATTCAGAAGAGTTCTAAATATGAACAAGTTTCAGCCATGCCTTAACCAACTTACTTTACTTGTATTTTCCTTTTTATATATGTACCATAGTGATATATGATAAAATTTATCTAGATAATGGCCGGGCACGGTGGCTCATGCCTGTAATCCTAGCATTTTGGGAGGCCAAGATGGGCAGATCACTTGAGGTCAGGAGTTTGAGACCAGCCTGGCCAACATAGCAAAATCCTCTCTCTACTAAAAATACAAACATTAGCTGGGCTTGATGACGCATGCCTGTAATCCCAGCTACCTGAGAGGAGGCAGAGGCATGAGAATCCCTGGAACCTGGGAGGCAGAGGTTGTAGTGAGTGGAGATTGCACCACTGCACTCCAGCCTGGGTGACAGAGTGAAACTTTGTCTCAAAATCATCATCATCATCATCATCTAAATTGAAAAATAATCTAAATAAGTCTGAAAGATATATTTCAGTTAAGTATAGAATTAAAAATCTAAGTAATAGGAGAATGCCCTGCCAAAGTTTAATATCAGCATTGTGTGTGTGTGTGTGTGTGTGTGTGTGTGTGTGTGTGTGTGGTACATGGACCTTAAAAACCACTGAGATCTTTGATTCAATGAAATATCGATAATTGTCCATTGAAGTCTACTTAATACCTTGAGTTAAATTCCTAAGATAGCATTGTATTGAAATCACCTTGGTGTCTGTTTTCCCCACCAGGCTACTTCCTTGAAGGCTGAGCAGCACCTTGATGATGGAGAGTCTCCTGAATCTCGCACAATGTACAGTAGGGGAGCGTAGTGATGTCCCGTCAACCAGTGGGTTTGGGTAGTGGTGTGTTCCTATATATCAGCCATAAAGGTGCCTGCACTTATTTTTTTTCTGGGAGAGTGGGCAGAGTTTGGAATCCCTAAACCACTTCATCAGCAAGGCCGCTGGTTTGGTTGTATAGCTTGTACACTGCACAAAGGCACCCAGACAAGGGACCCAGTGGGGCTGAAATTGGTGGCTGACCTGCTGCCCAAGCATGTGCCCGTGGGACTGACTGCCCAGTACAGGCAGCTTTTCTCATTTTTACAAACATGTGATGGAGGTGGGCAGCCTCTAAATGGAATTTTCCCTGCAGCACCTCTGACCTTAGGAGTCCTAAGCAGCTGGTCAGAATGGGCTAAAAGCCTGACCTTCGGATTGGCCCAAGGTGTTGAAGTCACTCCAAGGGTCAAGAAGTAGTTACGCTGGTACCAAGTGCATGTTGCTGGGGTGAGGGAAGTGGTTACAGACCTTTGGGTGAAGCTGGAGGTGCAGGAAAAACTAATTCTAATCCTGACTCTGTGCCGGCTCTATGACCTCAAGTTAGTGAAACACAAATGGGATTTTGATTTCTTTAATTACAAAGTTGACTCAGGGGTTCCAGCTAGTGGGTAGGGTGGGAGTTCTGAGAGGAAACAGTGCTGAAAACAGTTTGGGGATATTCTCTAAGTTGAAAACTGCTGAGCGGCCGGAAATGATGCCAGGAGATTTCTGCTCACCGGGAACAAAAGGGTAATAGTTAGAGGGTTTCCTGCTTGGCCCTTCAGTTAAGATTTCGGTTCTGGTCTCTGGCTGCCACAGAATCACTGATTGTTGAAGATCAGCCGTGGGGCATCGTCCGAACACAGCAACCCATTGCAAATATCGTTTGTGTGTGTTTTAAAGTCTTGGTGGCCAAGAGCTGGGCCGACCCCAAGGGCGAAGAAGCCTGATGGGGAGGCAAAGACAGCTGTGGGGAGGGAGTGAGGGAGCTGCCGGAGGAAGTACTGTGGGTCTATTTTAAGACTGGAAAATTGGAAAGCTGAGGAAGTACAATGTGTTTCAGTAACAGGGTTCAGCAATCCCTGGCCTCCACTGGGGTAGTTCCCCTGAGGTAAGAATACAAAGGGACTGAGCATTTCTATGTTCCAAAATACTGAGGCCAGAGTCCATGGGAGCCAGGAAGGGGAGAGGGGTGGGGAGGACAACCAAGTGTTTAAACCAGAGAGAACCTACTCGGTGTGTAAGTGGTTCTGGACCTTGGCTATGGATCAGAATGGCCCTCTCTGGGCCAGAACTGAAAACCACTGGACAGTGGAATAATGGAGAGATTGGCAGACAATGGCCTGTGGGCCAGAGCTGGGCCTAGCATCTGTTCTTGTAAGCGAAGTTGTATTGGAACGGTGCCATGCTCAATTGTTTATATATTGTCTGTGGCTGCTTTTTTATAGAGTTGAGTAGTTGCGACAGAGACTTTATGTCCTACAAAGTCTAAAATATTTATTATCTAGCCCTGTACAGAGAAAATCTGTCAATGACAGAAGGCTCACTGGGCTTCAGGGTCTAAAAATGGGTTGGGTTCTAATGTATCTGTTTCCTATCTGGTGACCTAGGGCAAAGCGTTAGCCTCTCCAAGTCTCAATTTCTTTCTCTGTAAATCAAGTAGCAATGCCCATCTTGCCCAAGTGTGAGTATTGAATAGCTATTATATTTATTATACTCCTCTGAGGTATTTTTAGTCATTATTTTAGATATTACGACATACAACCTTAACTTATAATAATCTTCCTTGAGTTACTATTATACCACTTTACAAACAATGTAAAAATTGAACCATTCTTGCAAGTTTCCCCCCATCCCCATCCATTGAGGTATTATATACTTTTTCTACATATGCTATAAAGTCCACGTAAATGCATACTACTTTTAATTCAAACAGTCAAGTCTTAAAGAAAAAGTACTTTATATTTACTCCAACAGTTACCATTTCTAGGTAACTATTTTTTCTTCCTGCAGTTCTGGGCTTCAATCCGAGATAAATTCCCTTTAGCTTAAAGCATTTTCTTAGTGTTTCTTATAGTGGTCCTGCTGGCAGTAAATTCTCATAGCTTTGGTTTGAGAAACCTTTCTTTCCCTGTACCATACTGGATTTAGGCTTGTTGTGTGGTACTTTTTTCTTTCAACATGTTAGATGTCATTCCATTGACTCCTGGATTTCATTGTTTCAGATGAAAATTTACTGTCATTCTTTTTGTTGTTGTATTAAAGATAATGTTTTCTTTCCTTTGGCTACTTTTAAGATTTTCTCTTTTAACTCCAAAGATTTTCTCTATGGTCAGAGTAGGATATACCTAGTTGTAGTTTTTTTCTTTGTGTTTATCCTGCTTGGGGTTTATAAGATTTAGGAATCTGTGGGTTGATAGCTTTCATCAATTTTGGAAAATTCTCAGCCATTAAATCTTCAAGTATCTCTTCTTCCCCAATTTCACTTCTCTTCTCTTTCTAGTATGTCACTTATATTTACATTTGATCATTTGATATTGTCTCACAGTCCTCTGACAGTCTGTTCTGTACTTTTTTTATTTAAAAAAGAAACCATACAGTTGCAAGAAATAATACACAGATCCTTTGAATCCTTTATCTGCCCCCAGTGATAACATCTTGCAGAACTATAGTATGATATCACAACCAGGATACTATCCTTGATAAAAATCCATCAATCTTATTGAGATGTTCTCAGTTCTGCTTGTATTGATGGTGTGTGTGTGCACGTGTACACGTGCACACATGTATTTAGTCTTATGAAATTCAGTCACAGATGTATGTTCATGTATGCACCACCACAGTCCAGATTCAGAACAATTTCATCGCTATAACATTTCCTCAAGTTACCCTTTTATAACCACCCTCATCTTTCTACTATACCCCTACCTCACCACTAACTTCTGACAGCCACTAATCTGTTCTTCATCTCTATAATTTGGGTATTCAAGAATGTTGTATAAATGGAATTATGTAGTATGTGGCCTTTGGAATTGGCTTTTTATACTCAGCAGAATTCCCTTGAGAGTCATCCAAGTTGTTGCATTTATTAATAGTTCATTTTTTTATCACTGAGTTGAATTCTCTGGAATGAATATATCATTGTGTGTTTAACCATTTACCTAACAAAGGACACCTTGGTTATTTCTTGTTTTGGCTATGACCAATAGCACTGTTATGAACAGCCATGTACAGGGTTTTGCATGAATATTACTTCTCATTTCTCTGGGTAAATGTCTGCTGTGGTTTGAATGTCTCCTCTGAAACTCTTGTCAAAACTTAATCCTCGGTGACAGTATTGAGAAGTGAGGCCTTTAACAGGTGATTAGAAGGCTGGGCACGGTGGCTCATGCCTGTAATCCCAGCACTTTGAGAGGCTGAGTTGAGCAGATCACCTGAGGTCAGAAGTTCAAGAACAGCCTGGCCAAAATGGCGAAACCCCATCTCTACTAAAAATACAAAAATTAGCCAGGCATGGTGGCACGTGCCTGTAATCTCAGCTACTCAGGAGGCTGAGGCAGGAGAATCGCATGAACCCTGGAAGCAGAGGTTGCCGTAGCTTAGATCACACCACTGCACTCATGACATCAGCGCCATCACCTCACCTGTGCTACAACCGCCTTTCTGAACACCTCAGGTGTCGTATAATAGCAAATATATATTTTGCCTTTGTCCCAGATTTCTGGCACATAGCTCCCAGAGCTCCAGAAACCTCTGGAATTTCCTGTGATGGTGTTAGAATAGGCAATTAGCCAGACATGAGCAGGACAGGAGAGGGCTCCCTGGCAATAGGAACGTCAGATGATCATCAGGTGATGGTCAGGAAGTTGTTTAACTAGCTCGCTGAACTAATAATTGGTCACAGCTGGCACCAGGGAAAGGCGGTCTCCTGGTAGATAGAAAACATCTGAAGCTGGTGATTAGCAGCTTCCCAATAAGATCTCAGGAGCTGGGCAAGTGGGCTCAAGCATGCGCACTAAGAGGCAAGATGGCAGGGTTTAACTGGTATATGACCTTCCTCTATGAACACTCGACTGGTAAGGGAAAAATGCCTCAAGTGAGCATGTGCACAACATCAGTAAACACACTGTGCATGTGGCCCCTCCCAAGTGCTGGCAGCCACTGCACATTCAGGCAGCACACCCCAAGGGAAGAGTAGGGGGAGAAGTAATGCAACCCTGGAAACATGCCAACCTATAAGACCCCCAAGTCAGAGGTCAAACCACACACCCGACTCTCTCAAGTTGCCTGTTTGGCCCTCTTCCAAGGGTACTTTACTTCCTTTCGTTCCTACTCCAAAACTTTTTAATAAACTTTCACTCTTACTCTAAAACTTGCCTCAGTTTCTCACTCTGCCTTATGCCCCTCCATCAAATTCTTTCTTCTGAAGAGGCAGGAATTGAGGTTGCAGCTCACTTCCACGGATTCCCAGCTGCTAATAATAGGACTGTTTTGTTATTCATAACAAGCCCCTGTCAACCATACTTTAGTTTGTGCTAATGAAATGACTCCTGCAGGGAAGTGGGTGCCTAGATAGCTTCAGGTTGAGGGCTGGTACCAGAAAGAAAGCAGTGATTAAAGTGTTGGAACTGCCAGGCCCTGACCTACATGGGAGAGGTTCTGAATATTGAGTTAAATGGCCAATGGTCAGTAATTTGATCAGTCGTGCCTGCAGTGATGAAACCTCCATTAAAAGCCCTAAAGACGGATTCACAGAGCGCCTAGGTTGGTGACTACTTCCATATACTGAGAGGGCAGTGCGCCTGGAGAGGCCACAGAAGCTCTGTGCTGCCCACCCCTACACCTTGCAATATGGTTTGGCTGTGTCCCCACCCAAATCTCATCTCGAATTGTAGCTCCCATATTTCCCACGTGTTGTGGGAGGGACTTGGTGGGAGATAATTGAATCATGGGCAGTTTCCCCCGTACTGCTCTCATGGTAGTGAATAAAGTCTCATGAGATCTGATGCTTTTATAAAGGGAAACCCCTTTCACTTGGCTCTCATACTCTCTTCTCCACCGCCATGTAAGACATGCCTTTCACCTTCCACCATGATTGTGAGGCCTCCCCAGCCACGTGGAACTGTGAGTTTATTAAACCTCTTTCTCTTCATAAATTACCCAGTCTTGGGCATGTCTTTATCAGCAGCATGAATACAAACTAATACACCTTGCCGTACGCATCTCTTCCATCTAGCTATTCCTGGTTGGATCCTTTATAATAAACCGGTCAATGTAAGTAAAGTATTTGCCTGAGAAATATATAGATTTCATGTGAGTCATTCTAGCCAAGTATTGAACTTGCAGAGGGGGGTCATAGGAACCCTCAAATTGGTAGCCAAGTTGGACAAAGGTACAGGTAGACTGGGACCTGGGACTTTTGGCTGAGTCGGAAATGGGGCAATCTTGTGGGACTGAGCCCTTAACTTGGGATCTGTGCTAACTCCGGACAGTGTCAGAAGTGAATTGAATTGTTTGGAGAGTGAGAACTGAAAGCAAAATCCTAAACCCTCCACCTAACTGAATGGATCTCCTCTTGGCCAAGGGCCAGGGAAAACTTAAAAACTGAGTTCTCAGCCATGACAGGACAGGGGGTCAGAAACACCTCAGTGTACTCCCTCCCTTTCACAGTTTAGACACAACTGACCAGCATTAATGTAACAACAGAGATCCTAAGACTGGCAGAATGGACTATTTGTGGCAATAAGATACCAAATTACAAACAAGACCTAAGGCTGCACCAGGCAGGGGTGAGGTCACTTAAAAAATAAACTGCAAGGTTTTTATTTTTCTCTAGCCCCTAAAAAAGCACTGGCCTTGAGATAAGCAATATGGAAACACTTGGAGTTCACCCAGCTCACAGATGCCGGCTGGCTAACTAATTCCCCATTCTACAAGCCCTACTACAGCCTTGATGGGACAGGAAACCAATTTCTGTACATTTCTCCTGGTAAGAGACCACTGACCATGGACTAGTGCTGGCCAGGTTTGACAGAGGCTGCACACTTGGGCCTTCGTGTCTCTGCCTCACCTTCTGACATATAGGACTTAATTGTAATGCATTTAAATGTTAAGTCTCCACCCCAAAGTGAATCTGGGTTGTACGTTTCAGGCATGTTTGTTCAATACACATGCATTGGGAACCCCTTCATGCATATGCATAGCGCCTCCTATAGCCTGTTAAATGTGTGTACTTGGCCAACCATGTGGCATAAACCCCTGTTCCAACCCTTTCTCCTTCTAAGTGCCTGCCTTTTGGGCTGTACCAGCGGCTATGCTTCCCAGCCCCGGAATGGCCAGTCTGCACGCTGTAACCCCCTATCAGAAATAAAGTCTCCTCTCCAAATATGTAGATTTCATGATTTTTTAGTCGACAACACCCAGATGGTGTCAGAGAATTTGAGAATTGCTTGGTATGGAAAAAACACAAATTTGGGGTCAGAAAAAAGACATCATGGCCTGGCGTGATGGCTCATGCCTGTAATCCCAACACTTTGGGAGGCTGAGGCTGGCAGATTACTTGAGGCCAGGAGTTTGAGACCATCCTGGCCAACATAGCAAAATGCCATCTCTACTAAAAATACAAAAAATTAGCCAAGTGTAGCAGCACACACCTGTAATCTTAGCTACTTGGGAGGCTGAGGCATGAGAATCACGAGCCTGGGAGGTGGAGGTTGCAGTGAGCCGAGATCACACCACTGCACTGCAGCCTGGGTGACAGAGTGAGACTCTGTCTCCAAAAAACAAAAAAAAGGTAACACCCAGCTTCCCCCATTAGCAGCCAACCCTGTCCCTAAGTCCATTCTTAACATGGCAGCCGTGGTCATCTTTTCAGAGCTTAGCACACTTTCTTACCCATCCCCATGAGCAAACCCAGTAATGGGCCATGAGACCCCAACTGCCCCAGGCCCTACCCAGCTCAGCATCCCCCCACCCAGTGCCTTTCCCACTCCAGCTACTCAGGCCCTGTTTGTCCACATCCCTCTGCAGGAATGTCCCTCCCTACCTGAGAGGATGGCATTTCTCAACCTTCAGGTCTCCTTCAAATGATACCCCTTAACAGGCTCCCTGGAAATTCCGTGACTATTTTTGCAGACCCGTTAGCTCCCCCTTTTCTCTGTCTCCTCCTTCTAGACCGCAAGAGTGTGTCTGTAAGTTATAAGCAGACTTATAACTTCCCCATCACAGACATGTGGTGGGAAAGGCTGCTTATAACCAAGAATGTGATTGTTTTCCTAGGCTGAAGTGCCATCTGCTCATGGGCTGCCCTGTTAGCAACACAAAGAATTGGCTGAGCAATTAAAGGACACTTGTTCTCTGGCATTGACATAATTCTCTGACCAAATTCCCACAAGAACATGTGCTTCTCTCCCTTAAAACGATTTCTATGAGCTGAGATGGGCAATGGAAGATCCTGTTCTCCCCCTTCCAGAGCAAATTTTGGGAGTCATGGCATCCCCCCTCCCTGGCTGTGGTGACTACTTAAGTGTGTTTGGAATACCTGCTTTAATCCAGGGCAACCCACTCCCTGGCAACGGTGCTGAGCTGGGAGTAATCAACTCAAGATGGGCTAGAGTTTCTTCCCAGGAATTTGGATTTGGGACAGAAAAAGGAGAGTCCATCTTCCTCGAGAGCCCAGACTCTAACAGAGGATAGGAGTTCAGGATGGTCACCACGGCCAGGGAAGCCAACAGCACATCTGTGATGAGCAGAGGAGAAAGTGGCGGGGACTGGGGAACCCTCCAACTGAGCACCTTCCTTCACACACCTGTGCCGGCTGCTCTCCTGGCCTGTGCACCATGACATGTGCACATAACTTCTCAACGGCTTCCATTTTCCTTAAGCTAGGTTGAGATGGGCTCCTGTCATTTGCAAGCAAAAAAGAATAATAAATAATACAGAAGGGATGTGTTTGAAGACTTAGCCCATTGATGGTTAAATAATGGGGGCTACCTTTTTTTTTTTCTATTTGAGACAGAGTCTTGCTCTGTCACCCAGACTGGAGTGCAGTGACACAATCTCAGCGCACTGCAACCTCCGCCTCCTGGGTTCAAGCGAGTCTTGTGCCTCACCCTCCCAAACAACTGGGACTATGGGTGTGCACCACTAGGCCTGGCTAATTTTTTTTTTTTTTTTTTTTTTGTATTTTTAGTAGAGACGGGTTTTTACCATGTTGGCCAGGCTGGTCTCGAACTGCTGGCCTCAAGTCATCCACCTGCCTCAGCCTGCCAAAGTGCTGGGATTACAGGTGTGAGCCACTGCTCCTGGCCAGTAGCTACCTCATTATGAAAAAAAGAGATCCCCTCTAGTCTGACTGTTTGGAACCAGGCAGATCTGAGTGTGAATTCAAGCTTGGATCCAGCGTGACCGTGGGCATGTTGCCGACTCCCGGGTGTAGGCTAAGCTGATGATAGGAGGGATTTTGTTTATAGTTTAACTCTGAAGCAAGGATGATAATTGTCCCCTCCCTAAAACTGATGCCCCTTCTTGTTTGGGGGCTGCAATCACCTTTGTAAGATAAATGAAAGGCCACAAAATTTGGATTGTGAAAAACCCGTCTCTACTAAAAATACAAAAAAATAATTAGCCAGGCCTAGCAGCATGCACCCATAGTCCCGGTTGTTTGAGAGCCTGAGACACAAGACTTGCTTGAACCCAGGAGTTCTGAATTCTGCTAAAATGTAGGCATGGTTTCTATAATCCTCTGCTGCTCAGAGGTCATGTGGCCAGAGGTTACAAGATTTTTATTTTATTTATTTTATTTTATGTTATTTAATTTTTTTTTAAGATGGAGTTACACTCTTGTTGCCCAGGCTGGAGTGCAATGGCACAATCTTGGCTCATGGCAACCTCCACCTCCTGGGTTCAAGCGATTCTCCTGCCTCAGCCTCCCAAGTAGTTGGGATTACAGGCATGTGCCACCACTTCTGGCTAATTTTGGATTTTTAGTAAAGATGGGGTTTCTCCATGTTGGTCAGGCTGGTCTTGAACTCTTGACCTCAGGTGATCCACCCGCCTCGGCCTCCCAAAGTGCGGGGATTACAGGCGTGAGCCATCTCGCCCAGCAGTTTATTTTTGAGTCAGAGTCTCACTCTGTTACCCATGCTGGAGTGCAGTGGTGTAATCACAACTCACTACAGCCTTGACCCCCAAGCTCAAGCAATCCTCCCACCTTAGTCTCCCGAGTAGCTGAGACCATAGGTGCATATCACCACATCCACCTAATCTTTAAAAATTTTTTGTAGGCCAGGCACAGTGCCTCATGCCCGTAATCCCAGCACTTTGGGAGGCAGAGACAGGTGGGTCACCTGAACCCAGGAGTTCAAGACCAGCCTGGTCAACATAGTGAAACCCCATCTCTTCTAAAAATACGAAAATTAGCCAGGTGTGGTGGTAGGCGCCTACGATCCCAACTACTCAGGAGGCTGAGGTAGGAGAATTGCTTGAACCCGGGAGGCAGAGGTTGCAGTGAACTGAGATCACGCCATTGCACTCCAGCCTGAGTGACAAGACTGAAACTCTGTCTCAAAAAAAAAAAAAGGAAAAGAAAAAAAATCTCTAGAAATGGGGTCTTTGTATGTTACCCTCCACTTGGGATTATAGGCATGAGCCACCACTCCTAGCAAGGTGTGTGACTTCTCAAGTTGCTCCTATAGATGACACCACTATTGTAGAACCTAAGGTAGGTCTTTTGAGATGTTTTTCAGACCGTTCCATTGTGGCAACCAACTGACCCCACACAGACTCATGACTTAGCTAGTCCTGTGGCCCCATCACCCAGAGGCGGACTCAGCGCACGATGGCCATTTTCTACACCCGTATAGATTGCATCCTCGACCACTGCCCACCAAACTATCCTAGAAAAATCCTAACCTCTAAGCCTTCTGTGAGACTGATTTGAGTGATAACTCCAGTTCTCTTGTGTGGCTGGCCTCACATTAATTAAACTCTGTCTTTAATGCAATACCATGGTGTCGGTGAGCTAGTCTCATCTGTGCAACAGGCAGGAAGAACCCGCTGGGTGATTACACCACTTAACCTCTCTAAGACTCACTGAGTTCATATGTGAAATGGGGCTAACAGTGCTCACCAGTGTTCTGAATTTGAAAGAGATAAAAACATTCTAGGGATTTGGTGTTGCCATGACCAGGATCTTCTTGTCCTCTGACCAAACCTCAGTATTCCCAGGATTCAGGTGTTTTTGGCAACAGTATCAGAAGCCTTAAAGATGAGGCACGTTATCTGTAGACTTGACATTGTTCCTGCAGGGTTTTCCTAAGGGATAAAGTAACGGCATATTGTGCTGAGACTTGCGAACGTCACTGTTCGTTGTAGCGAAAAATTGGAACCAACCCATAGTAGGAGACTAGTTTCAGAAATCACAGTGTACCACTGCCATAAACCATGTATAAGGGTCAAGAAAAAGTTCCCCTTCTCCTCGAAAGGTTCACTGAAAAATCAACTGACAAGAGGCAGATTAGTGGGAGAAAATAAAAATGTATTTTAACATGTATAACTAGGGGGCACCACAAGAGAGTGATTACCCAGTAACCCAACAGGATACAGAAGCTTATATACCCTTATTCATAGGGGACGGGGGAGATGGGGAATGCAGGCAATTCTTTTAAGGGGCAGCGAATGATTATTAGGGAGAACAAATGAACAGAAATTAGCTTGTAAATGATTCTCTTTGGAATCTGAATGAGCAGAGAGGCAGGCATTATCTTGTGAAAAAGTTCATCCCTGTGTGGTTGCATATTCCTCAGTCTTATTTTCTGAGATAGATAATGAGATTTCAGGGAGTGGAGGAAGGGGATTTGTGATACCAAGAACAATGTATAGTCAATCAATAGCTTATGTTATCTTAATATAAATTCTTGGTAAACATCTTAGGAATGGCCTCTTCTTTTTTCCTTAAAAACCTAACTGTAACTGCTGGTAATCAGAGTGTATATTCAGGGCAACTTGAATCTATGTTCCTAGGTGGCTATCCTCAAACTATGAGCTCAAATAAACTATATAACTAGTATATATAACTATATATATATATATATATATATAACTATAATTATGAGTATATATATATATTCATTCTACCATCAGCAAACTTTGGGGGATATTTCAGGATTCTGCTATTAATCGTAGTACTACTATGAAAATTCTGTGTCTGTCTCTGAAGGCATGAGTTTCCTTGGGCATAGCCGCAGGAGTAGAATAACTGGGTGAGGTCCACGCGCATGCTCTACAAGATGAATATTTCCAAAGTGTTCTGGCAATGGAGGAGAGCCTTCCCTGCTCCACATCCTCCACAACACTTGGTGTCACCTGGCTTTGAAGTCAGTGCTCATTTGGTAGGTTGTACAGTGGCATCTTCCTCTCGCCACATGCCAGTCCCAAAGGTGGGGTCAGACGTTTAGCTCCCTACGAGTCAGCTCCTGAGGCTACCTTCTGGGAGTTGTTAGAGGGCCAAGGGGAAGAACAGGGTCTTTTTTATCAGCTATGTGCTGTCAGGCAATCTACTTAACCTCTCTGAACCTCCATCTCTCTATTTGTAAAATGGGATAATGGAATCTAGGAGAGCTGTTATGAGGATTAAGTGCAATAATGCAAACTCAGCCAGTGATGAGCAAATGTCAACTATTATTAGCATTATGATTATCCAGTACAATATCCATTTATTCATTCACTCACACTAATTAGTTAAGTACTGTGCAAGATACCAGGGTGAGTGAGACACACCTGATCCTTACCCTCACAGAACTTATAGTCTAGTCTGGCCTCCTCCTGGGCCCACGGTAGTGTTGGAAACAGAAGACATGTTCCCCCCCATTCAGGTGTGGCAGGCAAACATTCACTGATAGACACACTCTGGAAGCAGCTCTAGGGGCTTCAGTAGCTAAGCAATCACTCAGATCGTTTTGTTATGAGAGGTGGTGTGGTTTAGAGCCTGGCTGCCTGGGTTCAAATCCCAGATCCTCCACTTCCTAGCTGTGGAATTATTTTTTTCTAGCTGTGGAACTTTAGGCAAGTTCTTTATCTCCTTTATGCCTATTTCCTCATCTGTGTAAAGGAGTAGTAGATAACAGAACCTATCTCGTGGGTTGTTGGGAGGATTTAACGGTGTAATAAATGTAGAGGATATAAAATGGTGCTGGGTACAGAGTAGGTGCTATGATGTGTTAGTGGTCCTTGTTGATCTTGTTATAAGTAACCAAGGGTTCTCACACTGACCACAGCTAGATGACAACCAGCAGAGAGCCAGGCAGACCTCCATGAAGAAATCTGAGTCCTACTAGCGGCACTGTGGAATTCTCAAGAATATGCCTAATTCATGGGTGGCTACTCTACAGCTATACTTGCACAGGTGTGAAATGGTTTATAAGTCGGCCATTGCTATGAAAATGTGGTAGCAAAAGCATAAAAGCAGCCTAGATGTCTGTGAATAGGTAGAAGCAGCCTAGATGTCTGTGAATAGGAGATTGGTTAAATAATCCATGACTCACTCAAAGAAAGAAATACTAGTCCGAAGAAAGAACAAGGCAGCTGTATGTGAAAGGATGTGAAAAGATTTCCAAAAATATTAAGTGCAAAAAGCAAGAAGCAGTGTATTTGCTTCCTGTGTTCTTTAAAACAAAACAAAAAAAGAAATGTACATGGACAGGTACTTTGGTCATGTGACTTGGTAATGTAGTTGGCTTTGGAGGGGACACTGGGGCACAGCAGTGGGAGGTTACCTTCTTTTCACTGTATGTTCATGTGTACCTTTTGAATTTTAACGCATACGCATGTTTTATTTTTTAAAAGAGTAAGCCAGAGACTAGGGCCAATTCCGAAATCAGCACTACAGTTCATTGTACTATTAAACATCTTTTGCTGCTCTCATCACATGGCCCTGGGAGAGGTTGGGCCAGGGCCAGTGGGAAGCCTCCCTCCCCTATGGGTGTATGGAGAGCCTGTGGCCAGGCACATGCCTCCAGCTGGGTCTGCTTACATGGCCAAAGGGCTGGGGTGCAGAACTAAGGCTGGTAAAGACAGTGGGCTCCAGCAGCCTGGCAGAGCCCACACACACAGGACAAGGTCATGGTCCTAATATCTGGGTCTGGCCTCGGCACCTCTCCAGGGCAAAACTCACAGGACAAAGGCTCATTGCAAGCACCAGGAAAGGACCTTCATTGCAGCTGCTTCTCTTCATTCATGGGGCAATTCCAGCGTGGACCTAGGGGCCAAAGAAGCCCAATGTGTTCAGGAAACAGATTTGGAGGGGCCAGTGTTTTCCTGGCCTGCTCTGGGCATCAGTGGAATGGAAAGAGCCCAAAGGAACCTTAATTCTTAATTCTTCGTCCATGTACTCGGCTGAAATATAAAGATTCTTTTCAGAGCCCTCCCTGAAGTAGCCCTCCAGCTTTGGGACACACACGGCATTGTGTGCAGAGACATTTCCTATGGCCAAGCAAAAGCGACAGAAAGGCCCTTTCAGTTTACTGCAAAATAAGCGGGGCTCTGTCCCAAGACAGGCGCCCTTTGCCTCACGGGCCCCTTGGTAATTCATAGGCTGCCTGAGTTCCATTTACTGCCTACAGTCTATTAGACTAGGGCTTTTCAAATGCCCTTTAGCCAATAATTCTTTACACATATCTGTATGAAAAACATATATGTATGTATGCAAACAGATTTTTTTTTTTTTAGACAGGGTCTCGCTTTATTACCCAGGCTGGAGTGCAGTGGCATGCTCATGACTCACTGCAGCATTGACCTCCCAGGCTCAAGCGATCCTCCCCCCTCAGCTTCCCGAGTCGCTGGGACTACAGGCATGCAACACCATGTCTGGCTAATTTTTTTTTTGTAGAAACAGGCTCTCACCACGTTTCCCAGGCTGGTCTCAAACACCTGGGCTCAAGTGATCCTTTCACCTTGACCTCCCAAAGTGTCAAGATTACAGGTGTGAGCCACTATGCCCAACTCCAAACAGATATTCGAAAGTCAAATATCTTTTATACACTCAAACACACACCCAGACACACATACACACACACATATAGGTAGTCGTATTCTTTTTTCCTTTTTTTTTTTAAGACAGAAACTCACTCTATCACCCCCCCCAGCCTGGTGTACAGTGGCATAATCTCAGCTTACTGCAACCTCTGCCTCCCTGGTTCAAGCAATTCTCCTGCCTCAGCCTTCTGTGTACCTGGGATTGCAGGTGCCAATCACCACACCACACCCACCTAATCTTTGTATTTTTAGTAGAGACAGGGTTTCACCATGTTGGGCAGGCTGGTCTCAAACTTCTGACCTCAAGTGATCCACCCGCCTCAGCCTCCCAAAATGCTGGGATTACAGGCGTGAACCACTGCACCTGGCCTATATGTAGTTATAATCTTGATTAAGCTATATATCATTAGTATTCATCACATGTGATAAAGATAAAAGATAAAGTATTTGGTACAGGGTTTTCAAACAAGATCTACGAAGGTTTGCAGAGATACACAAAGTTACAAGAGTAACAATACAGCCTCTCTTCATTTTTCTAAATCTGGGTCACCATTTAGCCCAACTAATTTCTTCTATCTACAGATGGCAACACCACACCAGCGCTCCCTTTTCTGATGTCATCCATTTAGCACACATTTGTGGGGGGGCCCTACCATGTGTCAGGCACTGTTCTAGGTTCCTAAGACACAGCAATGAACCAAATGGTCAAAGATCCATGGTCTTGTGGGCTCTGCCTCCTAGTGAGGTGACAGACAGCAAACAAGTAATGAATCCCATGTTCACTGTGTGTCACGTAGGGAGAGGGACAGAGAGAGGGGTGTTAGGAAGGACTTCCTGAGGAGGTGACTGCTGAGTGGAGACCTGGGAATGTGAGGGAGTTGTGTGGATATCTGGGACAGTGGGTTTGAGGCAGAGGAATGGCTACCCCCTTGCCCACTCTAGATACACTGCACTCACGCGACAAAAGCCAGCCCTGGTTAGACCCAATTCTCCACCTCCTCCATACCCACATCTGTGCAGCTGAACCCTGGCTGCCACTGAGGAAAAACACGCCACTGAATTAGCTGGCCTCAATGAGACCCATGCTCAGAATCTTGGGGTGGGCTGCCTTCATGCTTCCCGGGGCCATTCACGCTCCCACTCCCCAGACAGCCAATTCCCACAGCAACTTTGCCAGCCTCCCTCCCAGCTGCCTTCCTTACTTGCTTAGGTCACCAAGAAAATGAAAGCAGTCAGAAGAATTGCCACGCTCAGATTCCAACACCTCATGTACTTACCTACCCGATTCTTGCCCAAATCCTTCCTGCCTGTTACTATAGATGAAATGTGCATTGAAGTCTAACCCCTCTCTGCTACTCAAGGACATCACTGCAGAAACTCTTTCCTCTCCCTTCTACATTAGCAATGCTCCTCTCCCATGTCCCTATCTCACTGGATCATTCCCACCAGTGTGGAAACATGCCCTATCACCTCCCACTATTTATTTATTCATTTGAGACAGGGTCTTGCCCTGGCTCCCAGGCTGGAGTTCACCGTCATGATCACAGCTCACTGCAGCCTCCACCTCCCAGGCTCAAACAGTCTTTCCACCTCAGCTTCCTGAGTAGCTGGGACTAGAGGTGCACGCGACCATTCCTGGCTAATTTTTGTATTTTCTTTTTTTTTTCAAGACGGAGTCTTGCTCTGTCACCCAGGCTGGAGTGCAGCAATTTTTGTATTTTCTGTCGAGACAGGGTTTCATCATGTTACCCCGGTTGGGCTCAAACTCCTGGGCTCAAGTGATCCTCCTACTTTGGCCTCCCAAAGTTCTGGGATTAAGGTGTGGGCCACCACTCCTGGCCAAGCTCCCACATTTTATTTTATTATTTATTTATTTCATTTATTTATTTTTGAGACAAAGTCTCGCTCTGTCGCCAGGCTAGAGTGCAGTGGCATGATCTCAGCTCACTGCAACCTGTGCCTCCTGGGTTCAAGGAATTTTCCTGTCTCAGCCTCCCGAGTAGCTGGGACTAAAGGTGCACACCACGACACCTGGCTGATTTTTGTATTTTTAGTAGAGATAGGGTTTTACCACGTGGGCCAGGCTGGTCTCCAACTCCTGACCCCAGGTGATCGACCCTCCTCAGCCTCCCAAAGTGCTGGGATTACAGACGTGAGCCACTGCACCCAGCCCCACATTTTAAACAAATTCAAAAACCCTCTCTCTGTGGCACTTTTCCCCTCTAATTCACTTTACCCAACAAAACTCCTAGAAGGACTTGTGTAGATGGCTGTTCCCAACATCTCTACTTGCACTTGTTCTTCTGGTCTCTGCTCAGGTGCCACTTGCTCAGTGAGACCTTCCCTGACCCTTGTGTTTAACATTGCACCCCTCCCTATGTCTTCTTCCCTGCTTCATTTTCCACCATAGCTCCCATCGCTTTCTAATATGTACTGTAAGGCATGAACCTACTCTGTTTATTGTCCATCCTCCCCACTCAAATATACTAGAACAGAAGTCCAAATAGGACAGGGATGTTCATCTGTTTTGTCCACTGCTGTATCCCCAGCACCCGGGAAAGGGCCCAGGGCATCACAGGTGCTCAGTACCACTTGTTCTGTGAGAAAATGAATGCATGGTAAGGGCAAGGAACAGCAAGGACATCCGTGTGTCTGGAATGGGTCAAGAGGAAAGGATAGTGGAAAATTCGGAGGCAGAGGAGGCAAGAGACCAGATGACATAGGGCCAAGGAAAGGATCTAAGTGTGGTTCAGGAGGCCGTTGGAGGGTTTGCACTAGGAAGAGACATGGTCTGACTGATGTTACTGAGATTCTGGGCAGGTCGAGTCAAAAAAATTCACATTCTATGAATTCCTGTGGCAGGCAGTTTTTGTATCCGTGTATCATGAGCAATTGTCTTGCCTCGGCCTCATGAAAATAGAGTTCAGAACTAAAGGAAAGCTGGGTGTTGAGAATGGCACCTGTTGCACAGGCAGGGCCATGGGAAGGAATGATCACTGCTTTGAAGGGGCTCCATGCTTTACAGCTTGCTATGGACTGAATGTTTATGCCCATTGCCCCAACATTCATGTGTTGAAATCCTACCGCCCAAGGAGATGGTATTAGTAGGTGGGACTTTGGGAGGTGAGGAGGTCATGAGAGTCGAGCCCTTAGGAATGGAATTCGTGCTGTTAAAAAAGAGGCCTGAGGGAGCTTGGTCACCCTTCTACCATGTGAGGACACAGGCAGAAAGTACCATCTATGAACCAGAAAGCAGGTCCTCACCAATCACTCATCAACGAAAAGAATCAAACTCTGTAAAATATTTGAAGAGATTTATTCTGAGCCAAATATGAGTGACCATGGCCTGTGACACACCCCTCAGGAGAGCCTGAGGACATATGCCCAAGGTGGTTGGGGCACAGCCTGGTTTTATACATTTTAGGGAGATGTGAGACATCAATCGAATACACTAAGATATACATTGGTTGTGTCCAGAAGAGGGGGACAACGCAAAGAGGGGGATGGTGGGGGTGGGGGCTTCCAGGTTATAGGTAGCTTAAAAATTGTTCTAACCAACAATTGGTTGAAAGAGTTACCAATAGAAAGAAATGTCTGGGTTGTGATAAGAGGTTGTGGAGACCAAAGTTTTATCATGCAGATGAAGCCTCCACGTAGCAGGCTTCAGAGAGAATAGATTGCTGGGCCAGCACGGTGGCTCACACCTATAATCCCAGCACTTTGGAAGGCCAAGGTAGGTGATCACCTGAGGTCAGGAATTCAAGACCAGCCTGGCCAACATGGTGAAACCCCATCTCTACTAAAAATACAAAAAGTTAACCGGGCATGGTGGTGGGCGCCCGTAATCCCAGCTACTAGAGAGACTCAGGGGAATCGCTTGAACCCAGGAGGCGGAGGTTGCAGTGAGCCGAGATTGTGCCATTGCACTCCAGCCTGAGCAACAAGAGGAAAACTCTGTCTCAAAAAAACAAACAAACAAAAAAAATGAGAATAGATTGTAAATGTTTCTCATCAGACTTAAGATCTATGTTGATGTTAATGCTAGAGAGGTGTAATGAGGCATGTCTGACCTCTACGTTCAGATTAAATCTTAGAGAGCCCTGGCCGATGAGGAATTCCATTTAGATGGTTGGGGGGCTTCAGATTTTATTTTTGGTTAACACCCTGAATTTTCTGGTGCCTCGATCTTGGACTTCCCAGCCTCTCAAACCATGAGAAATACATTTTTTGTCGTTTATGAGCCATCTAGTCTGTGGTATTCTGTTATAACAGCCCAAATGGACCCAGAAACTAGTAAAATAGAATGTTGAACATGTTTTCATTCCAGAAAACAAAGTAGAACATTATTGGTAAACACTTAAGCAAAACCATTTACACTCTGCCTACCTACTAATAAAATATTTTTAGCTCTTCAGTATTCTGCTTTTTAAACAACTGTTATGTAAATATAGACACTTTTTGAGACATTAAAGTTGTTTCAAGCACATGAAACAGACAAAACCAGCCTATATTAAATAATCACAGCTGAGATTCTAAATGCTGTGCACAGAATTTGAAAGACCTCTGCCTCTTAAGTATTAAACAGCAGCAGTAAAACATCAGTAGTCTTCTGGCCATTTCTAAGTACCCTTTCTTATTCAGTTTGACCATTTTCTTTTTGTTTTTTGACAGGGTCTTGTTCTTTCACCCAGGCTGGAGAACAGTGGTGCGATATACTACAGGCCTATGCCACCATACCTGGCTAAATTTGTTTAAATTATTTTTTTGGTAGAGATGAGTTCTCACTATGTTTGTTGCCCAGGCTGGTCTCAAACTCCTGGCCTCAAGCATTCCTCCCTCCTTGGCCTCACAGAGTTCTGGGATTACAAGAGGGAGCCACTGCTCAGCTGAGATACCACCTTTAGAAGCTATTTTGTAATGGTGTAAGGTGCTCCACTGACTAAGAGAGGACAAGCCAGTTGGCGCAGGAAGTATGTGGATTGTGGGTTTAGCTTTGTGTTTGGTTGATGGAGATGGCGCAACTGTTCTAGAATGGCAGTAGGGGTGGAGAGTAATGTCTACAAGTTTCTGGAATGCTGAGCACTCCAGCTAAGCCAAGATGCAAGGAGGCAGGAGGGCATCGAGGATTGTGGGCTCACGTAGGTGCCAATGTCACAGGATACTTGGGGTGTTGCTTTTCCAGCCAGAAACCTTTGTGGCCAGTGGTGCCTTTGCCCAAGTTTTGCTCGGGCCCACTGGGCTCATTTCACTCACTTAGCCTGGCAAGCTGTGCTCAGCCTGTGCTAGTGGCCTGGATCCCATGCCCGCTAAGGGCAAGCCAGGCACAGAGCAGCGAGAGGTGTGCTAGCGAGCAAGCATGGGGTCTGGCCACTGCACACAGCCAGGCGTGCCAGCATGGACATATCTCCCTGCGAGGCTGCGGCTGGACCACGCATACTGCAGGTAGCTTCCACAGCTGGCACTGGGGAATGCAGTGGCACCTGGAAGCTTGTAGACACCAGGAACCACAGAGCCCCAGAGAGGGTATCATAGCCCTGGGTTGGGGAGCTCCTAGGCCTGGGCTCCCCAAAGGGCTGCAGTTCTTCTCTCCTTCTTGTTGCCCATAATGTGGCAAGCAAGGGGTGTGTTTCAGCCCTGTTTCTGTTACAGCTCTTTTAGTGCCGCCATTTGGCCAGCAGGTCCTGAGTACTTGTCTTGTGTCCTGGAAGAATGAGGTATGCAGACAACTGGAGGGTAAGCAAGGCAGAAAGGAGCTTCACTGAGTGGCAGAACAGTTCTCAGTGGGTATCTCCTTTCCACAGGCAGGTTGTCCCAGTGGGTGTCCAGCTTTCAGTGGAGAGGAGAGTGGGTAGCTCCCTTCCACAGGAAGGTTGCCCTGATGTCTCTGCAGCCCTCAGCAGAGAGACCCAAGTGGGTAGCTCCTATTGCAAGCAGGTCATCCCATTGTCTGCCTGAGTCTGGCTGAGTCTGGGGTTCTTATGGACTTCAGAAGGGAGGAAGTGTGTTCTGATTGGTCCATGGGCAGCCATGTGCAGGCCCGGAAAAAGCACCATAAGTTCTCACTCCAGTCTGTGAAACTGAAAACCCAGTCCCTAGGCTTCAGGCCATCCCTGGCTTGAAGGTGGGGCTTCACCAGGGACCTGTCCCATTCCACCCAGGAACCTGTTTGCCTCCTGCTGCCAAAACCTGCTGTCCATGGCACCCATGGCACTCAGGCTGTTCATGCTAAGGGGTGCCTACAGGCACACGTTGAGCTTCCCTCAGCCCCACCCTGGCCTCCCTGCCATGCTCATCAATGCCCAAAGTCTGGAGGAGGTCGAGGTGGCAGTGGACTGGTGTGTCAGTGCTTCCCTGAGTGTGTGCACCCCCAGCTGGGTCATGACAGCACCTAGGCTCAGCTTCAGCTTTGCTCCAAAATCGGAGTGGGCACCAGGAGAGGCCAGGCAGTAGGAGCAGGCACTTCTGAGCCTGTAGGGGTAGGGGAGCTTTCTAGGTCCCTGAGAGCACAGGGAGGCCTAGGTCTGCAGCCACAGCTGGGACCTGGGTGGTTGTAACTGTACCTGGGCAGGGCTGCCGCCCCTCTATCTCAGAAGGGAGTGGGGCTCCTGCCTGTTCCTCGCTCCTGCCAGCTCCATGGAGCATGCAGTCCCAGCCACATCTTGCCACTGCAGCTAGCGTCATGGCAGTGGCTATTCCAGATGGACCACTGCTGCCATCACCAAGATAGGATGAAAAGAGCAGACAAATGTAATAGCCCTGGTTAATGTCTGCGGCTCCTACACCAGGGTCCCAGCAGTCCAAACTGAAAACCCAGGAAGCTGGCTCTGAGCTTACTAGACTTTTATATAGGGATGGCCACATATTCCCAGCACTTTGTCAGCCACAGCCGCCATATCTGGAGGTCAGGCAAAGTGAGCCAGTCTTCCACTCCAAACGAAAATGCACCCGTATGTGTATCAAGGGCCGCAGCCACACAGTGCCTGGGGAAGCATGGAATCAGGACTCTAGACCTGTGTTTCTCAAAGTGGACTGGCGGCAGTGGACTGGTGTATCAGTGTGTGGTCCCTGAACCAGCAGCATCAGCGGCACCATCTGGGAACTTGTTAGAGACACTGATTCTTAGTCCCCATCTGAGACCTGCAGAATCAGAAACTCTGGGGGTAGGGTCCAGAATCGGTGTTTTAATAAAGCTCCCCAAGGAACTCTGATGCATATTCAGGTTTAGGAGCACTAGTCTAGACCAGTTCCAGAAGATGCTAATGCTGTTGGCTTCAGGGCCACACTTGGAGAACCACTGTTCTAGAAATTTCATAAGAAAATCACTTGATTTATGAGTAAATTCAGTTGTTTTATTGTCTCACTCTGTCACCCAGGCTGGAGTGCAGTGGCACAATCACCGCTCACTGCAGCCTTGAATTCCTGGACTCAAGTGATCCTGTCTCTTCAATCTCTCCAGTAGCTAGGACTACAGGTGTGCACCAACACACCTGGCTAATTTTTAAAGTTTTTTTGTAGACATGGGTCTTGCTTTGTTACCCAGGCTGGTCTCCAGCCTAAATCCAGTTATTAATAAGTATTACCCAACACTAAGTGCTGTTTAATTATGATTACCTCTGAGAAAGGGAATTGTGGACAACTTTAAAAAATTTATATATGTCTGTATTGTTCATGATTGTTATAGAAACATGTATTACCTGTAGATAAAAAACAAAAATAAATTTTTTAATAAAAATACTTCATTTTAGTATAGTGCTTTATAGCAATTCTTCTCAAACTTTATCATGCAAGCAAATCCCCCAGAAATCGTGTTAAAATGCAGATTCTGATTCAGTAGGTTGATAGTTTGGCCTAAGATTCTGCATTTTCAACAAGTTCCCTGGTGATATGGAGTCCACCAACCACACTTCGGGTTTACAACAGTGGTCCTCAATCTTTTTGGCATGAGGGACCAGGTTAATGGAAGGCAATTTTTTCACAGACAGGGGATGAAATTGTTCCACCTCAGATCATCAGACATGAGATTCTCATAAGGAGCGTGCAACCTAGATTCCTCACAAGGGTAGTTCACAATAAGGTTTGTGCACTCCTATGAGAATCTAATGCCACTGCTGATCTGACAGGAGGTGAAGCTCAGGAGGTAATACCAGTGATGGGGAGTGGCTGTAAATACAGATGAAGCTTGGCTGGCTTGCCCCCTCTCATCTCCTGCTGTGCAGCCCAGTTCCTAACAGGCCACAGACTGGCCAGCGACCCAGGGGTTAGGGACCCCTGGTTTACAGAATATAAAGCACATTCATGTATATTATGTTACTTGTTTCCTGTCACAACTCTGGCAGACAGGGGTTTGCTAATTCACTTATTCGACCATTAGGTACTACTATTAATATATACCAGGCACTTGGCATACAGATATGCCATAGTCTAATGGAGTGGAAAACCTACCACCCAACCAAACAAAAAAACACAGGTAAACCGATGAATAAATAATTACAAATAGTTGTCAGAACTCGACAGGAAGTAAAGGTGGTGCTGAAAAAGAACAACAGGAACCACTTCGAGAAGGCCTCTAGGAGGAGGTGACTTCAGCAGGGATGAGAAAGATGAGCCACCCAGTTTAGGAGCCAGCTCTGGGCAGATACCAAGAAGCTCCTGCAGCTAGAGTGCAGGCAGGGAGGGGAGACCCCCAGACCAGGCCCGGAAGGCTGTGGTAAGAGGCCAATTTCAATATAAGTCCGGGATAAGCACTGAGGACTTAAAGCAGAGAGGTGACTGGTCTAGTATTTGCCTTAGGGTCACGTTGGCTGTAGTGTGGGAAGTGAAACCTCTCCCGGATCGTCTGGGAGCTGGTGTGGGGAGTGGTGTAGGAAGTCCCGGGCCATGTGGGGGCGCCAAGGAGTCAGGCCTGGCGCTCCTGGAGCCGCGCCGATCCACTTGCAGAGTCCCTCTGTGACTAGCAAGCCTACCAGGGCACGTGCTTTTACTGCTGCACTGAGGATGTGAAACGCACGCGGGACAAGGGGGCACTTTTCTCTTTTCCGCCCTTTCAGAGGGCCCGGGCTCCCATCCACGCTTCGCTGGTTACGTTGGCATCTCGGACATTTCCCCCTCTCTGCCTCAGTCTCCCTACCTGTCAAAGAGGACGTTGGGCCAGCCACGGGTGACACGCCCGTGCGCTTCTCCAATAGTGTAACTCGGGCAAGCCGGGAGGCGGGCACAGCTTGGACAGTGGCGGCCTCGAGCGGCACATAGGGCTGGCTTTCCACCTGGGAAACTGAGGCAGAGGCGAGGAACGCGCCCCCTCGAAACTCGCAAACTCCCAGCGCCTGTGTTGGGTCCTCGCAGGATACCCAGCCGCCCGTCTCCTAGCGGAGGACCCCGCCCAGCGCTGCCAGGGGCGGGGCCGGGCGGAGGACCCGGGACTGGAAGGGAGGTCGGAGCCCCCAGTTGGGTCCGGGACTCGCAGGGGGCGGCGGTGGCGGCGGCGAACTCCCGCGCAGTCCCAGTGCTACAGCGCGGGACGGACGTGCGGGGCACCCCTCGGGGTTCCCCAGCCAGGCCCGGGGACGGGAAGCCCAGCCACGCTGCCGGGGGCAGGCCTGCCCCGTGGCGCCCGCCCGCACGTCGTCCCCGCCCCTCGCCGCCCCCTCCGCCCCCTCCGCCCTCGCGCGGGCTCGGGACGTGCAGAGCCGGCTAGCGAGCCGCAGGGACTGTGCCTGGCGCACTCACTTCCGCGTCCCGCCGCCCTCCGGCCCGCGCGCGCCGAGCCGCCGCCGCCATCGGACAATGGGTCGCCCGCCCCAGCTGCCGTGAACTTCCTGCCGCGGCTCGGCAGCCCGTGCGCCCCGGACCGCGCTCCCGCCTGGCGCCGGCCGGGATCGCAGCTCCGGGGAAGCAGCGGAGGACCCAACGCCCGGGACGTACCTGCGCCTCCGCGGCCGCGCCTTTGCTCCGGGCCGGACGCGCGGCCTCCGCACTCTCCCGGCCGAATCAGCTTCACCCGGCCCAGTCGGCTGCTGCCTTGCTGTGGGTTTTCGTGTTTGGTTGCCTAAGGAGGATGTGATTTTACTTTTTTGCTGTTTTCTTTTTCCTTTTGTGATTTGAAGAGGAGAAAAGAACTCCGCTGAGCAGGCCCGGGACAGCGAAGCGCCACCAAGCTCCCCCACAAGGACGTCTCCAGGAGAAAGGGAGTTGGAGGCAAACTTGGTCCAGCTGGCGTGGTGGCCTCAACTTCTGCTGAACTCTTAAGTCGTGGGGTCATGCCCCTCACGCTGGGCAGGTGGAAGTCTTTACCTGTCCTGAGCCGGACTTGAGCCCCCACGCTTCGCCAGCATCTCCCTGCTGCCCTCAACACCCACACATCCAGCACCTGGGCTAGGCCCGGACACCTGTCTGCAGCATGGATAAGTATGACGACCTGGGCCTGGAGGCCAGTAAATTCATCGAGGACCTGAACATGTACGAGGCCTCCAAGGATGGGCTCTTCCGAGTGGACAAGGGTGCAGGCAACAACCCCGAGTTTGAGGAAACTCGCAGGGTGTTCGCCACCAAGATGGCCAGAATCCACCTCCAGCAGCAGCAGCTGCTGCAGGAGGAGACCCTGCCCCGGGGGAGCAGGGGCTCTGTCAATGGAGGGGGCCGCCTGGGCCCACAAGCCCATCGGGAAGCTGGTGTGGGCAGCAAGCTGACTGTGGATGGTGCTGGCAAGCCCCCTCTTGCTGCCTCGACAGGGGCACCTGGGGCAGCCACCACCCTCGCTGTTGGGCAGCCCCCGTGCCCACCGCAGGAGCAGAGAGCCAGGCCATACCTGCATGGCACAAGGCAAGGCAGCCAGAACTGTGGTTCCAGGGAGAGCCCGGCAAGTTCTGAGATGTCTGCTTTCCACCAGCCAGGCCCCTGCGAGGATCCTTCCTGCCTCACTCATGGAGACTATTACGACAACCTCTGCTTGGCAAGCCCTAAGTGGGATGACAAACCAGGAGTGTCCCCTAGCATCGGCCTGGGTGTAGGGAGTGGGTGGCCTAGGCCCCCAGGGAGTGACCCACCACTGCCCAAACCCTGCGGGGACCATCCCCTAAACCAGCGACAGCTCTCCCTGCGCTCCAGCAGGTCTTCTGAGGGTAGCGTCGGTGGTCAGGATACTGGCATTAGTGGCCGCAGCAGTGAGAAGTCAGCAGGCCTTTGGTCCACTGCCTCCTCCCAGCGGGTGAGCCCTGGCTTGCCTTCCCCAAACTTGGAGAATGGAGCTCCAGCCCTGGGGCCTGCTCGGCCCAGGACCCCTTCTCTGTCAGCACCCCTGGCCCTGAGCTGCCCCAGGCAAGGAGGTCTTCCAAGAACAGACTCGGGGCCAGGAGGTGAGGTTTCAGGTGTGATGTCCAAACCCAATGTGGACCCCCAAGCCTGGTTCCACGATGGGCCCAAATCTTACCTTTCGAGTTCTGCCCCGGCATCCTCACCTGCTGGCCTGGACGGTTCACAGTCGGGTGCAGTCGCTGGGCTGGGGCTGAAGCCTGGCTGCACAGACCTTGGCACTGGTCCCAGGCTCAGCCCCACCGGCCTTGTCCATCCAGTGATGTCCACCCTGTCTGAGGTATCTTGTAAAGAGAGTCCCCTGGGCTGGTCCTCTGATAGTAGCCTGGGACCTGTGCTCCTGGAGAGCCCCAGCTCCCCTAGGGTGAGGCTGCCCTGCCAGCCCCTCATCCCAGGTCCTGAGCTGAGACCCTCCGCCGCTGAGTTGAAATTAGAAGCCCTCACCCAACGTCTGGAGCGAGAGATGGATGCTCACCCGAAGGCCGATTACTTTGGTGAGTGAGAGGCTGCTGGAGTTGCCCATGGTGGGGTGATGGGGTTCTTGAGATTGGGGAACATACTCCCCACCAGGGATGCTGCAGGCTGTAGCTACCCCTCCTTGAGTGGCCTTTTTTAAATTATTGTTTTGTTTTTGGCTTCCTCTTTCAGCTGCTTTTTCTGATTCAGAAACTTGAAAGCATCCTGGGGCAGAAAGCGGACCTTGCATCTGGGGGTTACCCATGTGTGAAGGGTGCAGCAGGGTGGGATTGCTCGTGACTGCTCTCAGAAAAGAGAAATGCTGTGACTTTGAATTTCAAGGGTTTTGGGTGTGACTTTAGAGCCTCTTGCAGTGACTTGAATGGGGGCAGCTTTTTCAGGGGCAGGTACCCCTGAGCATTCAGTCTGTAGTTGGTTGGGCATATCTGGTTGATCTGGCTGTTTGAGGGACCAGTGGTTAGGGCAGGAGCTCTTGACTGCCGTGTGTGTGTGTGTGTGTGTGTGTGTGTGTGTGTGTGTCTGTGTGTGTGTGTGTATGTGTGTGTGTACTTGTGTGCAGTTGAGGCAGGTCAAACACTGCCATGAAAGACTGTTGTAGAGCAGTGATTCTTACGTGCAGTCCCTGGATCAGCAGCATCCCTTCGCCTGGAAACTGATTAGAAATGGAAATTCTTGAGTCCCACCCCAGACCTACTGAATCAGAAACTCTGGGATGGGACCCAGCAACCCGTGGTGCTGATGCACAGTGAGATTTGAACCCTGCTGGACTATGTGCCTCCCAACCCAGCCCACACCCGGGTACCAGCCAACAGCCAGGTTGTACCACAGCCGTGGCACGAAATAGTACGGAAAATGTGTCTTCCTGGTTTTACTCAAACTTGCATGTTTTGTTTTATTCTCTTTTTTAAAACCACAATCTCTTGGAGACTGCTAGCTTCAACTTTTTGTTCTTAACACGGGGTTTGGTGGTAGCTGTATCCTTCTGTTGAGTAATGATTAGTTGTCTCATAGGAAACCTAACTAGAAAGACAGCCTATTCGTAGAGAATTGGAGGGGTTTTTCTTTTTCATTTTTTAACTTTGGATAATTAAGCTCAAGAGTTCCCCATAGCCTGAGTCCTGCTGGGGTGGCAGCTCTGCTGAATGGAGGGCAGGGGCAGGGAAGGCTCTGGGAGAGGAAGACGGCTGGCTTACTGCTGTCAATCTACGCTTATTCTCTGTGAATAAACATGTGTCCCAAGGTCCTTTGGGGGACCAGGGTCCAAGGCACTGGGCTGCTGGACATATGCAACTTATGGTAGCATTGTGTTTTGCTTCTCATGAGAGCCTCATGGGAGCCAGTTCTCACCCCATAATCAGCAGGCTGAGGTCAGGGTGACTGTTTACAGCTTACTTTTTAAAATATATACATTTTTTTTTTGAGACAGGGGCTTGCCTTGGTGCCCAGGCTGGAGTGCAGTGCAGCCTAGATGTCCTGGGCTCAAGGCATCTTCCTACCTCAGCCTCCTGAATAGCTAGGACTACTCAGGAGGAAGCGGGGGAGGAGGGGGACGTGGAGGTATGTGTGTGGGGGGTCCTCCCTATGTTGCCCAGTCTGGTCTTGAACTCCTGGGCTCAAGTGATCCTCCTGCCTCAGCCTCCCAAAGTGCTGGGATTACAGGTGTGAGCCACTGTGCCTGGTCTACTGGCTTATTTTTTAAAGCACATGGCACCATCTCACTGTGAACTATCTTTTCTCCTTAGCACATTCCCACCTTTGGGAGTAATAGCTGGAAATCCTGTGAGTCTTTTAATTTAAAATTTTATTTAGTTGTAAATTTCAAACTCATTGGACAACACAAACAGCAGTTTTATTTATCCTGGGATGCAAGTTTACGCCATGAATCAGAGCAGTGGTATTAGCTAACGCTACTTATCCATTCAGCATGTATTAAAATTATTGAGCACCTATCCTGAGGCCATGCTGTGTTCCAGGTCTTGAGGATACAGGAACCACTGACTCCTTGGAGCAGACAATGCAGTAGAAGGAGGCAAGGAATGAATGAAGTAAATAAGCAAGCACTAGGGAGAGAAGAAACAAGGTGGAGGAGGGGGATGGAACCCTGGAGCTGGGGGTGGCAGAGAGAGTTCCAGTTCTAAATTGGGTGATCAGGGAATGTCCCATGGAGAAGATGCATTTGAGCAAAGGCTTAAAGAGGGCAGGAGACTGGACAATGTGTTTGCCCCGGGAAAAGGTGTTCTCGGCAGGGCAGGCAGCAAGCACAGAGGCCCTGTAGGCCTGGTCTGTGCCAGGCACTGTACTAAACACTTGATGCTGGCTATTGAATTGACTGGTCACAGCATTCTCAGAAGCAGGTTCTCCCGTTATGCCCGTTTTACTGATGAGGAAACGGAAGCTCAGGGAGATGAAATGACTTATTGGCGGTGGCACAGGTCACATTGGGGGTTGCTGGGACTTGAGCCTAACAATTCAGTTCAGCCTCAGGGCCCATGCATGTAACCAGCATTGCCAAACTGTCTCCCAAGCAGAGATGTGGAAACCTATTTTATTTATTTTTTATTTTTATTTTTTTAAATTGAGATGAAATTTACATAACGTAAAATTAACCATTTTGAAGTGAACAATTCAGTGGTGTTTAATATTAATACATTCACAATGTTGTACAACGAACACATCTGTCTAGTTCCAAAATGTTTTCATCAACCCAAAAGGAAATCACATACCTAAAAAGCAATTCCTCCGTGTTTCCCCCCCACCCCCCGGCTTCTGGCAACAACCAGTGTGCTGTCTCTATGGCATTACCTATTCTGGAATTTCATGTAGAAGTGGAATCATGTATTTTATTCATTTTTCATATAAACTTCACAGATAAGCAAGCAGGCACAGTGAAAACCGAGCCTCTTCCCCCGGCCAGTCTAGTCGAGCGTCTTGGGTGTAAGGAGCATGTGTGTGTTTCTGCCAGCCTCAGCGGTGGCAAGCTGTCCCACCGCACAGCGTCTCGGCAGTGGCTCCACATCAGTGTGTGTTGAGTTGGGTATACATGGCTGCTGTGCCATCTGCCCAGCTCACCTAAGCAGCCCTCTCTGATGGGTCTTTGGGATGTACCCATCTACAAGGGGCAGGCGTAGCTGCAAGATCAGCTCCCAGGAGTGGGACTGTGGGGCTGGGTGGTCTGTGTCCTTCAGGTGTGGCTTGGTTGGTCCCTGCAGAGCTCATGCCAGGGCCGAGCTGCCAGCTGTGTGGGAGAGGGTTTGCCCCCTACCCGCTTTGGTGGCAGAGTTTCCATCTGCTCTTTCGTGACCTACCCTGAGGCAGAGGAGGAAGTCTTTCGGTCTGAGCATTGGCAGTCTTTGCCTGGCCCTGTGCAGGGACCTTGAACAGACTGTGTACTCCTCCAGGCCCTGGAGGCTGGACAGCTGAGTCTCCCCACAACAGATGCTTTTCCCTCCCCTACATCTGATGTTACTGGAAAGAGTTTGTCTACCCAACATGCTACATTTGTTAAATAACGGTTAGATTCTACTTCCAAATGGAAGAATGTCTAATGAGAGGTGATGTCATTCAGGCCAAAAGCAAAGCAAAGTAGATGTTTGGGTTAGCCTGGACCCCTTCCTGGGTCAAATGGAAGGTGTCTCTTTGGGTATTTGACTTTGTGGGAAGAGCTTGTAAATCCCCTTTGTCACCTTTATAAGCCCTTAGAGTCTGAAGATGCCCAGTTTCCAGTTACTGATTAACTTGGCACTGGGAATTCTCCTGGCACTTTCCATGGCTGGTCTTTGTGGATTTAGTAAAACAAGATCCTAAAGAGGTGTGTCTGTTTCCCTGCTCTGCTGGGCCTACTTCCTCCTCCAGTCCCCCTCTGTGGCCTCTTTGTGTCTCTCTGTCCATGTTGTTGGGTTTTGGTCTTCCTAGGCGTTGCCCCTGGCCCACACCACCCAGTGCAGTGTGGCTTCTGTTTTAGCGCCACTGCTGACACTGCAGAAGTGGGGTGCAGAGGGCATCGTGCCTTTGTTGGTTGTGTGCCACCGTCACCTCCATGGGATCCCCTATCTTCCTCACATTGGTCCTCTTCTCCCTTTCTAAGGAAAAAGATCACAAGCTGGGTGTGGTGACTCACACCCAATCTCAGCGACTTAAGAGACTGAGGCAGGAGAATTGCTTGAGCCCAGGAATTTAAGACCAGCTGGGCAACATAGTGACACCACATCTCTGCAAAAAAACACAAACACAAAAATCAGCCAGGCATGGTGGTGCACACGTGTAGTCCCAGCTGCTTGGGAGGCTGAGCTGAGAAGATTGCTTGAGCCCAGGAGGTCGAGGCTGCAGTGAGCTGTGATCATGCCACTCCACTCCAGCCTAGATGATCGAGCAAGAACATGTCTCAAAAACAAAAGACCCCACAGAAAACCTGTCATAGGCTGGGTTTCCTGAGAAGCTGACTGAGACAGAGTTTACTATGCAAGGGCTTATTAAAAGGTGCTTTTGGGGTCCCCCCCTGTGGAGGGTGGAGAAGGAATCAGGAGTGGGCAGAGGAGAGCTGAGCTGCCAGGGCCTGACCCCACAGGGAGCCTGGGAGCTGGAAAAGCCCTTTAGGGTCATCCTAGTTGGCCTGACATGACCCAGCCTTCATACTCCCTCATGGATCAGCTGTTGGCTGTGGGCTGCCCAGGAAGATGGTGACTTTGGGCAAGGTAGCTCTGTGCTGCTGGGGCATTCTCCCCAGAGGCTGAGAGGAGGGCTGCCCTCCGACTGCACCTCGGCAACTGTGCCTTCCCCGTCCTCTCCTTCATCAAAGGGCCTTTGCCACATCACCATAGCCCCAACTCTTGGGGCAGGTGGGAGTGTGTGACTGGGGCATTGTGATTCTAATGATAGCTATTGTGTGTCAAGTGCCTGTGGTGTGCTGGGCACTGGGGCTCAGTGCTTTGTGGACATTGTTGGCATTTAACCTGCACACCTAATTTTTTGATGTAGGCACCATTATTCTCTGTTTACAGTTGAGAAACTGAGTCCAGAGAGGTTAAGTGACTTGCCCAGGACCACACAGGTACAAGTGGTAGTGCTCCCACACCAGTCGGGATTCTCCTTCTGCTTTGACCACGTGCATGGTGGGACTAGGTGGTCTCTCACGTGTGAGTGGATGCCTTCTGTTGCCCCTCCAGATTCACTCTCCACCCAAGTGCTATAGGGAGCATTTGTGGGCTCCTTGTCTTTTTCATGCCTCCCTCCCCCACATTTCGGGCTGTGGACTTTTGTGTCCCCTGGACCCTGTGCTCACCCTCCCTCCGGTGGGTGGGCCTGGGTGATCAGTCACTGTTAAGGCTACCCAGGAGAGAGCCACATTCTGCTCGCTTGGGGAGTAGGCTCTGCCAGACTTTGTTAGGACCAGAGGGGTGGGAAAGACAAGAATAAGCAGGTGCCAGGGTCTCCTGAAGCCAGGAAGTGGATGGACAGGCCTGCTCCTCACCTGCGTGGAGAGAGGAGAGGCTGGCATTGTGTTTGGTCAGGCATGGTGGTGCAAACCTGTAGTCCCAGCTACTTCCCGTCCTTGGTGGATGTCCTTTCAGCAGTCTCCTCACCCAGAAAACTGCAGCCTGGGTGCCTGAAAACAGGTGTGATTCCTCCTGGGAAAGGCCCTGCCCTGACCAGGGCCAGGGAGCCTGTCTCGCCTGATTTCATTTTCCTGGCAATGCACAGGGTTAAATGAGCAGTCCAAGCAAGGAACATGTAGGTGTCTTGTCTATGTGTCTACATGTCCTATCTGCATGACTGCAGGTGTCCTATCTGCACGTCTACATGTCCTATCTGTATGACTGTAGATACCCTTCCATCTGACAGTCTCTTGCACACTGAGCTGCTCCTTGTCTACATAACTTTTTTTTTTAATCGAGATGGAGTCTTGCTCTGCCACCCAGGCTGGAGTGCAGTGGTGTAATCTCAGCTCACTGCAACCTCTGCCACCAGAGTTCAAGTGATTCTCCTGCCTCAGCCTCCTGAGTAGCTGGGAATATAGGAGCATGCCACCACACCGGGCTCATTTTTGTATTTTTAGTAGAGACAGGATTTTGCCATGTTGGCCAGGCTGGTCTCGAGCTCCTGACCTCAGGTGATCCTCCCGCCTCGGCCTCCCAAAGTGCTGGGATTACAGGTGTAAGCCACCACGCCCAGCCCTTCATGACTTTTTTTTTTTTTTTGAGACAATTCCACTCTTGTTGCCCAGGTTGGAGTGCAATGGTGCAATCTCAGCTCAACGCAACCTCTGCCTCCCAGATTCAAGCAATTCTCCTGCCTCAGCCTCCCAAGTAGCTGGGGTTACAGGCATATACCACCGTGCCCAGCTAACCTTCATGACTTTTTAATTACTTTTTACCTGACTTTATTAGTAATGGATGCTCGAAATATGGTGCTTAATTCTAACCTAGAGGCCGGCATGGTGGCTCAAGCCTGTAATCCCAGCACTTTGGGAGGCCGAGGCACATGGATCACCTGAGGTCAGGAGTTCAAGACCAGCCTGACCAACATGGTGAAACCCCATCTCTATTAAAAAAAAAAAAAATTCTAGCCTAGACTGAAAAATAGAGCATTTTTATATAAAAGGAAACAACATGGGCCAATCTTGTAATCAAGCAGCCTCTCCAGAATTCTAGGACAGAGGTCTGTCTGTGTTCCCCAGAGGCACTGGCTAACCAGCCCCCTCCCATATCAGGCATTTCATTAAACCCAAACCAAGTACTTACATGGTTTGGGTTTAATGAAAGTGACAGAAGCTCAACAGCCGTGTGGCTCTGAGTGACTGGCATGACTAGATGTGATTACCTGGGGACTGCCACCAGAATGCCTTTTGGAGACGTGCCATAATTTGAACCTAGTGAATCCAGGTTTCCACTGACATGGAAGTAAACTTCTGATTCTGCTGGTAACATTTGACATTCAAGATTCCAGTTCTGTCTGTCTGTCTCTCCCTGCAGATACACAACCTAGGATATGGGGATGCCCATTCCTTTAAACCTTGTGCAGCCTGTGTGCATTCTTCTAAAAAATTGGCCAGGCACAGTGGCTCACACCTATAATCCTAGCACTTTGGGAGGCTGAGGTGGGCAGATCACAAGGTCGGGAGATTGAGACCATTCTGGCCAACATGGTAAAACCCCATCTCTAGTAAAAATACAAAAAAAATTAGCTGGGCGTGGGTGCGTGTGCCTGTACTCACAGCTACTCGGGAGGCTGAGGCAGGAGAATCACTTGAACCCGGGAGGCAGAGGTTGCAGTGAGTTCAGATCATGCCACTACACTCCAGCCTGGCAACAGAGGGAGACTCCATCTCAAAAAAAAAAAAAAAATTTGCGGCAGAGTCTCACCATATTGCTTAGGCTGGTTTTGAACTCCCCACCTCAAGTGATCTCCCACTTCAGCCTCCCAAAGTGCTGGGATTACAGGCATGAGCCACCGTGCCCAGCTCGTGCATTTGTTTTAATGGAACAGGCACTCTTCCTAAGTCAGGAAGACATGTATTCTTCACCTTTTATTGATGTATAATGTACACATATCATAGATGTTCACAAAGTGAGCCTATCTGTGTAACCAACACCCAGATCAAGACCGAGCATGACCATCACCCAGGAAGCTCCTGTGCCCTGTGCAGTTACCACGAGCATCCAAGGATCAGCTGCCTGATTTCTAATAGCAAAAATGAGCTTTTATACAAACATGGGATTTGAAGTAACTTTTAAAGACTTGAAAAATGTAAAAACACATTATGGCATGTTTAGGGATGGATGAATGGAGATCGTGTGGCTCACCTGGGTGAAGCTTGGGCTGGGAACAGCAAAGAGTTGGTGCCATCTGCCCAGGGCCAGCTCCACTCCATGCCCTCCTGGGCTGCTAAGCTCGCCCTGTAACAGTGGCAGCTCCTGTGTGGTCAGTGGTCAAGGACTGGATACCATCTTGGTCCTTTGTGTTCTCTGAAGGGATGTGACTACATCGTGTGCCTCAGCCCATCTCTGCATGCCGTCTCTCTCCATAGCACTTCTCTTCAGCGTTTTCCAGGGGGGGATGTGAGGAAGCTCCCAGACTTCATTTAGATAGGTTCATCTTTCTGCTCAGTCAGCAGGTCAATGATGCATACCTGTCAGGTCACGCTGTGCCCTCAGCACTGGGTTGAGTGCTGTGGGGAAGGACAGCCAGGGCAATGAACTCACACTCCTCTCACTGTGACCTTGGAGGCCCTCGCTCTGGCCCGCCCCTCCTATGCCTCCCCTTGCCCCTTCTGCCCCATCATCCCAGCCTTGTTTTCTCTGAGCCTCTTGAAGTCCTTGTCCTTGCGGCTTCCAACACATGTCTTTTTGGCCAGTGCTGTGCCACCAATGCCACCAATCCCTTCCAAGCAGGCGGATCTGCTGGGAGCTGTAGCCCTGACATGTCTCGACATGGATTCCCACGGCGTCTGCCTGTTCCGTCACACTTTCTCTCTGGGGTCCTCCCTCCTTGGGACGGTATGTTTCTGCTCTGTTCCTTTGTGACCAGGAAAGAATGTCTTGTTTCTTCCATCCAGCCCTCCTGCTCTTTCCATTCACAGTCCAGAGCATGAAACTGATATTTTGACATGATCATTCTTGCCAGGGGTTTTAAAAAGTTATGTTTCTTTACATCTGTTGATTTGTGACTGTCACATAGGAGACAAAACTGTACAAGAATGGCACATATTTGGGAGTCAGGAAACCAGGTCTTCTGGGCCTGATCCCCCCTAGCAGCTCAGGGTGTGATATTGGGTAAGTCCCTCTAGCTCTGCTGAGCCAAGATGACTTCTCAGGGTCCTTCCTGGTCCAAAGTCCTGTGACAGTGGCATTGGGTATAATTAGATGCCTGGATTTCAGCTAACCAAGTAACAGGGACTGGCAGCATTATTGTTGGCAGTGGCAGAGAGCCTGGAAAGGCAGAGGCCAAGCGGCCTGGCATCCTGGTCCCTTTCTAGACTGCTACAGAATTAAAAAACAATTTTCACTTTTAGTTATGGTTACATTTGCAATTGTAAGTGGTAATCATTTTTACTTTAGATATTCTAGAAAATACATACAATCAAAGAAGAAACATGAATCACTCATGTGCCTGCCATCCTTAGAATAATCAGTGTTAAGATTGTCTGCAGAAAGTATCCAGTGCAAGGTACTGGCTGAACCCGTTGGTGATGCAGAAGGTATCAGGCACTGTGGTTCTTGGATCTCTGGCCAAATGTAGAATCATTTACTGAGCTACAGGCCAATTTGCTTGGAAGAATGTGTCTAATTAAAGTGAGATTAGAAAGGACTAAAGATGTCCTTTAGGAAACAACCACATGTGGCAAGCCACTGGTATTGTCACCAACCCTGCAGACTTTCTCAGATGCTCATTTCAATTAAACTTGCCATCTTTAGTACAGGGGACAGCTCGGAGCTCTGGTTTGTGGCACTCACTGTCCTTGTTTGTACTGGCATGACCCAGCCCTCTCTGTGGGCTTCTGTGGCGCCCTGGGCGTTGCTGGGTCTCAGGCCTGGTCATCTGCCACAGGACAGTGGCCTCAGCCCCAGCAGTGTCTGGCCAGTCTCCCCTCTCTGTCCCAGTGCCCCACATGCTGTGGGCTCTGTGGATGCCTGTTGAAGGAGTGGAGGGACTTCCATTAGGCTGTGAAGGTGGAATAACGGATTTTTAGCTGGGGTTATGGCTCTGAGATGGTTTTGCTAAAATTTGTCTTAGCAGTTTTTCTGTGCCAGGCACTTTTCTGAGCACTTCTTAACGCTTTTCTCACCTCTATTATGTTGTTTAATCCTCCCAGCAACCCTACTTTCTTATCCCCATTTCACAGATGGGAAAACAGAGCTACACAGAAGTCAACTGGCTTGCCTAGTGTTTTTATGAAGTGACTTTGCTGAGGCTGGCTGCTGAGCTGGAGACTTTGACCACTGTGCTGTGCTGCCTCTTAGCTCTTGGAAGTCTCTCCCTTCTAACAAAAGAGAGACTTCAGGAGCCACTGTGGCTGTGGGTAGGTCAAGGCTGAGGTCTTTTTGTACTGTGGTGGAGCCAGGGCCATTCCAGGAGCAACAGAGAAGGCAGAGCGTGGAGGCGCCCCAAGCTAACTGGAAGAGTTGGGTCCCACTCTTGCAACAAGGGGCTGTCACCAGCTTCCTCTTCTGTCCAGGAGCCTGTGCCTGCACAGGTGCCTCCCTGCAGGGCAGTGGGCAGAGCCACAGAGGCTCAGAGCATATGGGCTGCCTCGTGTTCCTCTGAAGGGGCGTGGGTTAGGGCAAGTGGACCATGCCTTCAGGAGTGCTTGTGTGACACTCCCAAGTGCTACAGGCATAGGTAGGGAAGTGCCAGCCCGTACTTCCCTTGGACGTGAGCAGGATGCCTTGTCTGAGAGTCAGTAGCAACCCCAGGCTGTGTGCAGAGGTGCTAGAACCAAATTTTGTTTTGTTTTGTTTTGTTTTGTTTTGTTTTTGAGGCAGAGTCTCGCTCTGTTGCCCAGGCTGGAGTGCGGTGGCAATATCTCAGCCCACTGCAACCTCCACTTCCCAGGTTCGAGCAATTCTCGTGTCTCGGCTTCCCAAGTACCTAGGATTATAGGCACACTCCACCTCGGTCGGCTAATCTTTGTATTTTTAGTAGAGACAGGGTTTCGCCATGTTGGCCAGGCTGGTCTTGAACTCTTAACCTCAAATGATCCACCCGCCTTGGCCTCCCAAAGTGCTGGGATTCCAGATGTGAGCCACCACGCCTGGTCTAGAACCACGTTTTGGATGACAGTGTCCTTAGAGTTCAGCCGGCAAACTGAACAGATACCTTGTCGTGAAACAAAACAGGTCACCAAAATTTCCAAGGCGTGGCAGCAGCAGGGTAGCACTTGCCAGCAAATATTTATATCCACTCCAGTTTTTGTTTTCCATTTTTCCCCTTACAGGGAAACCAGCTGGACACAGGGTCTCAGGGTCACACTGGAAGGCAGGAGACTTTCTGCTTGAGTGTTTCAAAGGGAGTTCTTAGACTCCACAGCCAGGTTATTTTTAAGTTTTGAGAGCCATGTGTTGAAACTTGGCCAAGTTCCTTCCTCATCTTTCTTGTTGTGTGACTGTCATTGTGTCCCTGGGGAGCGAGGACGGGTTACTCCCGGTTACTGAAAGCTGATGGGGAGCATCTCAGGGGTCTCTACCTCCTTTCCCACAAACACGTTCTTGTAGCATACAAAAAGTTCTGGAAGCCTGCCATTGCAGTCTGTCATTCCAGGGAGGGAGTTTGCATTTAGCATGAGTCCACCCTGCAGCTAGTTCTGGAAGGATAGTGACTGAGGTACTTAGAGGACCTAGTGGGTAAGGCACCCCTCTTAGCAGGCAGGCCCCGAGTCAGGGGGTGAGCACATAGTCTAGCAGGCCTGGGCTGGCTGGCGTGTGCCGGTCATTTCAGGCGGTATGGCAGGAGCAGACTTGCTTTTTGTTGCCCGAAGCCCCTTCTGACAGTAACAGCAGCTTCCCTGTTCTCCTGCACCTCCCTGTCAGCCGGGTTGAGGGATTTCCTTTCAGCAGGGTGGAACCAAGTCATGGCCGTGTGCATGATGGTCACGGCTGGCCCTGAGGTTTTGCATCTGCCAAAATGTCGCCTGTTCCCCTCCCCCTACCTCAGTTTGCATTCCTTCCTGATGATGTAGTAAGGTAGTAAATTTAGAAAGAGATGGATTGGAGAGACGCTCAGCTGCTGGCCTTGGCTGGGTTCCAGGGCATTTGCTGACAGTTATCTTTACAATAAATGTGGACAGCAGGGATAGCATTGCAGGTCTGATTGTGCTGCTTTCTGGCTAAGTTTGACTTTTCAGCTTCACTTTTCTGCCCTCTGTTTCCTCATCTTATGGGGACTGGAGGTCCTGTGCTACTTATAATTCTGTTTCCTTTCCCTTGCTTTGAGCTTCAGAGCCAGTTTTAGATTCAAGGCTGTTGGCTGGAAGAAGACTCTTGGCTCTGAGGGTGGCGGTGGTTTGAGGGAGAACGTGCTTCAGACACTGTGTGTGTGTGAGCACGGGTGTCACAGGCATGTGCATTGATTGAACTTGGAAGCTTTCCCTCATTTGCTTGTAGAGAACCCCCTTGACAGAGTGGAGAAGCCTGAGATGGGGAAGGTGTAAAAAACACGTGCACATGGCCGGGCGTGGTGGGTTACGCCTATAATCCCAGCACTTTGGGAGTCCGAGGTGGGCAGATCAAGAGGTCAGGAGTTCAAGACCAGCCTGGCCAACATAGTGAAACCCTGTCTGTACTAAAAACACAAAAAAATTAGCCGGGCATGGTGGTGGGCACCTGTAATCCCAGCTACTCAGGAAGCTGAGGCAGGAGAATCGCTGGAACCTGGAGGTGGAGGTTGCAGTGAGTGGAGATCGCGCCACTGCACTCCAGCCTGGCAACAGGGCGAGATTCTGTCTCAAAAAAAAAAAAACAAAAAAACCCACATACATAATGACAAGGTTTGTTCAGAAGGAAGTGAGGCCCTGTCTCTAAGAAGTAAGGAGAATGAGGCTGGACATGGTGGCTCACGCCTATAATCCCACACTTTTGGAGGCTGAGGTGGGAGGATCACTTGAGGTCAAGAGTTCGAGACCAGCTTGGCCAACATGGTAAAACCCTGTCTGTATAAAATATACAAAAAATAGCCAGGTGTGGCAGCAGGTGCCTGTAATCCCAGCTACTTGGGAGGCTGAGGCAGGAGAATCGCTTGAACCCGGGCGGCAGAGGTTGCAGTGAGCCAAGATCGTGCCACTGCACTCCACCCTGGGCGACAGAGTGAGACTCGGTCTCAAAAAGAAGAAGACATAAGAAGAATGAAGAAATAAAACCGAACACTGAATTAGCGATGAAATTCAAAATAGAAAGCACAAGACCTGGTCTGTAGAAGTTACTCCTGAGATATTTGTTGAACGACTGAATCATGTATGTATTTATAATATTACCCAATCAGAAAGGGAAATATTTTGGTGACAGAGCTACCGTTTGCTCAGCAGTAGTGGCTAAGAAACAGTGGATGCTATATACATATTTTCTGCATAACTTGTGCCTGGTGGTAGCTGTGATGGCCTGTGCCAGTTTTCATCAAACCTTGATTACCTGTTAGAGTTTTGAAGGGAGAGCTTATGTGGTGAGGACTTGGGTGACATTGTTTGTGGGAGGAGGGCCAAGTGTGGAGTGGAAGTTGCATGTTAGAAGTGCTGGACCTCCAGATTCAGTAAACTTGGAGAAGCCCTGTCCCTTGGGGTAAATTTGAGACTTAACTGCATTTTGAGGTTAAGGGAATTTCAGTCAGTTAGCACATAACCTGAGTGAATCTCTTGATGTTTTCTTCTTCTTTTTTTTTTTTTTTTTCAAATTCATAGGTGTGATCATAGTACACTACCGCTTCAAGCTCTGGGGCTCAAACAGTCCTATTGCCTCATCCTCCCAGGTAGCTGGGATACAGGTGTGTGCCACCACGCCTGGCTCTGGTTGGTTCCTTGGTTTCCTTGGTGGATGGAGCTCCAGATTGCTGAAGCTGGAGTTGTGGGTGTGAACCCCAAGTGGATCACTGGCTTTTCTGCTGGGTTCCACAGCCCTCACTTGCACCTGCCCCAGACCTATCTTTGCATCACCACATCCAGAAAAAATAGTTCCGAGCCAGGATGACTCATTCATTCAACAGCTATTATTGAGCTCCTACTATGTGCAAGAGACTGAATTAGGACTAGTAGGGCTTCCTTTTGTCACACACAGGTATTGCTTAGCTCCTCCTATATCTGAGCTCCACGGGAGTGTGGTTTTTGTCTGTTGCTCACTGTTGTATCCTCAAGGTGTGCCTGGAATACAGCAGATGCCCAATAAAAACTTCTTGAATGTCCAGGCACAGTGGCTCACGCCTGTAATCCCAGCACTTTGGGAGGCCAAGATGAGTGGATTGCTTGAGCCCAGGAGTTCAAGATCAGCCTGGGCAACAAAGTGAGACCCCCATCTCTACAAAAAATAAAAAAGCTAGTGAGGCACAGGGACATGCACCTGTGGTCTCAAGTACCTGGAAGGCTGAAGCAGGAGGACCACTTGAGCCCAGGAGGTTGAGGCTGCATTGAGCTGTGTTTGTGGCACTGCACTCCAGCCTGGGTGACAGAATGAGACCCTGTCTTAAAAAAAAAAAAAAAAAAAAAAAAAGGCCGGGCATGGTGGCTCATGCCTGTAATCCCAGCACTTTGGGAGGCTGAGGTGGGTGGATCACCTGAGGCCAGGAGTTTGAGACCAGGCTGACCAACATGGTGGAATACTGTCTCTACTAAAAATACAAAAATTAGCTGGACGTGGTGGCGCATTGCCTGTAATCAAAGCTACTCAGGAGGCTGAGGCAGGAGAATCACTTGAACCCATGAGGCAGAGATTGCACTGAGCTGAGATTGTGCACTGCACTCCAGCCTGGGCAACAGAGCAAGATTCCGTCTCAAGGAAGAAGAAAAAAGGCTTCTTGAATGAATATATGAATACTCGGGCCAGATGTGGGAAGCAGATATTCCCTGACTTTCTCCTGAGTGTCAGTGCTTTGAGCTGGGACATACACTCTGGCATCAATCCATACCCCACACTCACATGCTAGGGAGGCAAGGGCACGGGGCTACTGTCCACATCCCTCACCCTGACCAGAGTTACTCAGATGAACGCCCACAGGTGGGTAGGAGGTGCCTTTGGTAGCTGGGGACTGGAGGGGCCAGAAAGGGTTGGGATACCATGGTTTGTCTGGGTAGAAACTTGCAGAGTTCCAGGGGCCAACTCACCAAAGGCCTGGGCAGGTTTAGCAGGGAGCAGGGAGAGATGCTGGCAGGCATGCATGGTGTCATCTGAGAAGACATTCATGCTACACCAAACCAGGATTTGAGGAGCTATTAGTGGGAATGAAAAACCTCATAAGCACATGGGCTTTGGATCTGCCTCCCCCTCATCCCCCAGCTCTGCCAACAGCTGTGAAACCTTGGACAGGCTGTTCGACATCCCTGTGCCTCAGTTTCCCCATCAGTAAAATGTGCATATGGTTGTGAGAACAGAATTAGCTAGTGTCTGATCTAAATTCTCCAGCACAGGAGACTAGGCAGGTGCAGCTGTGAAGCGCTTCAAAAGGTGGATTTTCTAAATCGAGATGTGCTTTTGAAGCACATCTGAATTTTGAAGACCTGGTATGGAAACAGTGGCTCATTAATATCTTTGTGTTGAGTCTATGTTGAAATGAGACTTTTGAATATATCGACCTAAGTAAAACATTAGTAAAATTAGTTTCATCTATTTTTACTTCCTAAGTGTTTTGCTTCCTTACTTGAAACTGTAAAATCGCACGTAGCTTGCATATTTTTCTGTTGGGCAGGGCTGTGCCTTCCAAAGCACTTAGAACAGGCTGTGACACATGGTGGTTTGCTGTATACACTCTCTTGCTGTTGTCATTTTCTCAAAAGCAGGGAAGCGGCTTTACCTTGTCCCATCTGAAAGCCAGGCCCAGTCGATTTGTTCAGAACCACAGATGCTTAAACCAAAAGATCATAATTTGTTCAAGGGAGACTGATTTCGTGATTGCCAGCCACCAAGTGAGCCCACTGAGGCCAAATGCCTGGCAGGCCGCTCCTACGCAGCCTTAGAACAAATCCATTCCCAGAGGGGAAGGGGGTTCTGGTTCTGAAGCTGCTGTCTGCACAGGGCGTGACAGAGCAGGTGGTCATTGCAGCTAAAATAGTTTTCTGGCGTCTTAAAAATGTACTGAGTTTAGCAAGTACAGGCAGAGAGCCAAAGAGATAGCCCATCCCCTCGAGGGAGGTAAAGAAATGTATGATGGTGTTTCCTGTCCCAAGAGGTGGGAGGAAAGCTGTTTGGGATTTGGCTTGTCAGGGGCCACAGGCTACTGGGCTGCCTGTATCCTGTTCCTCTGTCTAGGGTCTGGAGCCTTTGCCTGGGTATGTACCTCCCAGTAGGCCTGTGGCCATCACAAGGGCAGGCTGGGAGGTGGCCTTCCAGGCAGCTTGCAAAGGCCTGTTTGTCTGAGGCTTGTCCTGACATCACTGAGGCTTTGCTCACAGGTGGCAGGGGCTTAGACAGAGGCCCTTTGTTGGCCGGCCACAGAGGTCAGTTAGAAGCCATGAATGGACTAGGGCTGGCAGCCCGTCCTCTGCCGACAGCCCACAGCTGCCACCTCTCTGGGTTGCCCATGCCTGATGGTGGGCATGTGGGGTGTGGGGAGAGGCATCTCTGCCCAGATTTATAGCCAGAGAGGAGAGGAAGTGAAGTTGATGGCGGGCAGTGAGGAGGGCGGGGAGGAAGAAAGGGGGTGGTGTTGAGGAAGCTAACATGGTTTTGGCCCAGCTCTGTCATGGTTTGCAGGCTCCCTCTCTCTCTCTGTCTCTCTTTTTTAAAGACAGATTCTCACTCTGTACCCAGGCTGGAGTGCAGTGGCACCATCGTAGCTCACTGTAGCCTTGGCCTCCTGGGCTCAAGCAATCCTCCCACCCCAGCCCCCGCAACTAACTGGGACCACAGATGTGCACCACCATGCCTGGCTAATTTTTTCGTGTTTGTAAAGGCAGGGTTTCACTGTGTTGCCCAGGCTGGTCTCAAGTGATCCTCCCACCTCAGCCTCCCAAAGTGCTGGGATAACAGGTATGACCACTGTGCCTGGCGGTTTGCAGGCTCTTTGATGTCTGCATTGGACACTTGGGGTCAGGCTCAGTGCCTGCCAGTGCCTATTTTTTTCTCACCCAGCCATGGAAGTCACTTAGTGTCATTCTGCTGTGCTCTATTACTGTAAGCAGTCACAAGCCCTCCCACACCCTCACTTCTTGATAGGAGGAGTGTCTAGGAAGTGTTCTCAAAATGCTTTATTTTGAGTTTTGACAGATACCTGCACCTGTGTGACCCACATTCCTATCAAGATACAGAACAGTTCCATCCCCAGAAAGTTCTATCATGTTTCTTTCCAGTTAGTGCCCATCTCCAGGCAACTGATTCTGACTTTTTTTTTTTGTTATCATTTATTAGTTTTACCCATTCTGAGATGTAATATAAATGAATTCGTATAGTGTTTATATACAGTTGATCCTCATTATTCACAGATTCTGTATTTGTGAATCTGCTTTCTTGCTAAAATTTATTCGTAACCCCAAAATTAATACTCATAGCACGTTTGTGATCATTCACATGTGTAACAGAGTGGTGAAAAATCTGAGTCCCCTGACACCTGTCTTCCTAGCTGAAGTCGAACAAGGCAACGCCCCGTCTTCTTGTTTCAGCTCCTACCATAAACAGGTGTCCTTTTCATGGTCTATTTAGTACCATGGTTTTTGCATTTGTGCGGTTTTTGTTGGTGATTTTGCTGTTTCAAATGGCCCCCAAGCGTCGTGCTGGAGTGCTTTCTAGTGTTCTTAAAACCAACAGGGTTGTGATGTGCTTTACAATGAGAATATGTGTTAGGGAAGCTTCGTTCAGGCCTGAGCTACAGGGCTGTTGGCTGAGGGTTCAATGTTAATGAATCAACAATATATACTAAGGAAGGTGTCTCTAAACAGAAACGCATAAAACAAGGTCGTATATTAATCAGTTGATGAAAATGTTGTGGTCAGAAGTTTTCAGAAACCTAACGCTGTGTTTCTGCCAGAAGCAGTAGTTCAGTATTGATTGATTCAGTATTCTTGGAAATTTTATAGAACGAAACTACCGCAAATAATGAGAATCAACTATAGTGCTCTTTTGTCTGGCTTATTTCACTCAGATAATGTCTGTGAAAGACAGCTATGCTGTTGCGTTATCGATTGTGCTTTTTTGTTTTGCTGCTGAGTAATATTCGATTGTATGGATACACCACAGTTTGTTTTTCCATTTCCCTATTGAGGGTTTGGTTTTTATTTTTTTCATTTTTGGCTGTTATGAATAAGTCTGCTGTGGTTGTGTATAAGTCTTCCGGGTTTTTTGTTGTTTGTTTTTTTTCTTTTGTAAATATGGGATCTCGCTATGTTATCCAGGCTGGTTTTGAACTCCTGGCTTCAAGTGATTCTCCTGCCTTGGCCTCCTAAAGTGTTGGAATTATAGGTGTGAGCCGCTGTACCTTATATGTACAAATCTTTGTATAGACACAGGCTTTCATTTCTCTTGGGTAAATACCTAGGAGTAGAATTGCTGGGTCACTTAGTAGGTATATGTATAACTTTTTTAGCAACTGCCAAAAACTTTTCCAAAGTGACTGTGCCACTTAGCATTCCCACAGCAGTGTGAAAGTTCCTGATTCTCGAGCTGTTTTTTGAATTTCTTAGGGGCCCTGCTTTACTTGTTGTTTTCTAAGCCACCTGTTCTCTGAGCTGGCAACGCTTGGCTGATACCCTCCCAATTTCTTCTGTTAAAATATTATCTTCACAAGATATTTTATTTCTTTCTTGATAGTGATGGACTGTGAGCCCATCACTATCTTTCTTTGGTCTCTTTCTACTTTCCTTCTTTGGTCTCTTAAGAGTTTGATTTAAAAAACGTTTTTTTTTTTTAATACCAGTTTTCTCTAGTACAGAAATCTTCTGACTGGGTGGTGTGGCTCACAGACTTTGTAATCACAGCACTTTGGGAGCCAAGGCAGGCAGATTGCTTGAGCTCAGGGGTTCAAGACTAGCCTGGGCAACATGGTGGTAAAACTTTGTCTTTACAAAAAATATAAAAATTAGCCGGGCCTGGTGGTGCGTGCCTATAATCCCAGGTACTGGGGAGGCTGAGGTGGGAGGCTCATATGAGCCCAGGAGGTCAAAGCTGCCGTGAGCCATGATCACACCACTGCATTCCAGTCTGGGCAACAGAATAAGGCCCTGTCTCAGAAAAAAAAAAAAAAAAAAATTCCCGTATTTTTTGCCGTGTTTTAAACCTTAAATACAGCTAACTGTAGAAAAGTCAGAAAGTATAGAAAAACAAATTGGAAAAGTTCCCCATTATCCTACTCTAGGGATGATCATTGTTAGAACAGACTTTTTTTTTTTTTAACACATAGATATTTAATTTTAAAGAATTTGAGTGAATTAAAATTAACTTTGTCATCGATTTGGAGACTTTAGTGAAAGTTGGGCCTGTAGAGGATGTCGGGGAGTCAGAACTCTCTCTCTTCCCTCTTGGGGTCCTGGTGGGGCCTGAAAACTAAATTGACGTAGATAAATAGAACAACATACAAATTTAACAAAAGTTCTATGTGACACGGGAGCCCTCATGGGCAAATGAAGACCCAAAGCAGTGGCAAAACTTATATGTTTTATATGAGGTTTAACAAAGAGAGGCACTTGTGGGAAAGTAACCAAATTATGTGGGGAGACTAAAGGAAAGTATGCCTTATTTTAACCAGGTCTGTTTGCACAGAATTTTCTCTGCTGAAGAGTGTTTCTTTTCTCTTAGTACGGGGAGGGTACCTTTTATTTTATTTTTTCTTTGCACGGATTTAAGGTGTACAAGTGCACTTCTGTTACATGTATTTATTGCCTAGTGGTGAAATCTGGCCTTTTAGTGTAACCATCACCTGAGTAGTGTAAATTGTACCCACTAAGTAATTTCTGGCTGGACAGTAATCCCAGCACTTTGGGAGGCTAAGGGGAGTGGGGATTGCTTGAGCCTGGGAAGTTGAGGCTGCCTGGGCAACATGGCAAAACCCCATCTCTACTAAAAATATGAAAAATTAGCCAGGCAAGGTGGTGTGTGCCTGTGGTCCCAGCTACTTGGGAGGCTGAGGTGTGGGAGAATTGCCCTAGCCTGGAAAGTCGAGGCTGCAGTGAGCATAGTCACGCCAGTGTACTCCACCCTGGATAGGTTGACACCTTGTCTCAAAAAAAAAAAAGTAATTTCTCATCCCTCGCTCCATTGCTCACCTTCCTCCCCTTCCCTTCTAAGCCTCCGATGTCTGTCATTCCATACTCTATGCCCATAGGGAGGGACACCTTTTATATGGGAGTTTTCACCTCTGAAGATGAAAATGTCCTTCTTGCATCTGCTGTTTTTCAAGTGTCTTTAGCTCGATGTAATCCTATGCCAAAGTGGCATATTTTGGGGCAGCATCTTCTGCCAGCCTGAATTAAAAGCAGTTCAGAAGCCAGCAAGTGAAGCATTTTGCCTTCTGCTACTTGTCGGCAATGCTGCTTCCCTTTGGTTTAAGAAACTTTCTGGGAGACTTGTGTCACCCCAGTTTCACAGGGACGACCAGGTTCTATTTTGATATGAGTAATTTTGGATTCAGAATTTACAACTGGGCCCCCTTCCTCCTGCCCCCAACAAGGATCTCTTGCTAGCATCTTCCTGACAAACCTCTGTTCCTTGCTGTCTCACTCTCTCGAGGGACAGCTGGAAAAGTGTCACTGAGTTGTGATTGTTAGAAGGTTTTTTTCTTCTCCAGCCAGCAGTCTTCCTAAAGATCTGACTGAGTCAGCAGGCAGATGGATCCTGTAAAAACAAAACCGGGTCACATCCCTCCTGGGCTTGGAAATAATCCTTCAGTGCCCCGACCCCTTTTTCCTCACCCACAGAATTGGAACCAAAGTCCTAAAAGTAGCCTTAGAGGTCCTGCCTTCCCCACCCCCAGTCCCTGCTCAGGTGCAGCACCTGGGTCCCCTCTCGGCTGTGAGCCCATCACTCTTCCAGTTTCTTTCCACTGCACAAGCACAGGGTGGTTGTTCAGGCCCCTCCCTGAAAGATGTCTTGGTTCTTCAAGATTCACAAGAAAATCATGACTGTGTGTGCGTTGCAGGTAGCAATGTCACTTACTCTACAGATTTGAAATGAGATAGTCTTTTTTTTTTTTTTGAGATGGAGTTTCGCTCTGTCACCTAGGCTGGAGTGCAGTGGTGCGATCTCAGCTCACTGCAACCTCCTCCTCCCCGGTTTAGGCGATTCTCCTGTTTCAGCTTCCCGAGTAGCTAGGATTATAGGCGTGTGCCACCATGCCCAGCTAATTTTTGTAGTTGTAGTAAAGACGAGATTTCACCATATTGGCCAGGCTGCTCTCAAACTCCTGACTTCATGATCCACCTGCCTTGGCCTCCCAAAGTGCTGGGATTATAGGGGTGAGCCACTGTGCCTGGACTTTTTTTTTTTTTTTTTGAGACGGAGTCTCACTCTGTTGCCCAGGCTGGAGTGCAGTGGCGTGATCTGAGCTCACTGCAACGTCCGCCTCCCGGTTCAAGTGATTCTCCTGCCTCAGCCTCCTAAGTAGCTAGGACTACAGGCATGCACCACCATACCTGGCTTATTTATTTATTTATTTATTTATTTGCCTTTTTAGTAGAGATGGGGTTTCACCATGTTGTCCAAGCTAGTCTCAAACTCCTGACCTCAGGTGATCCACCCACCTTGGCCTCCCAAAGGTGTGAGCTACTGTGCCCGGCCAAGATAGTCTTAAAAAGCAATGTTTTTATCTTTTCTAAGAAATGGCCCTGGTGGTTTGCCCTGCATTACACACCTAGGCAGGCGCAGAACTGATGTTACACTCTGCATTTTATCGAATGGACCCTGCCCAGTGCCCCACCCATTCCTCCCACACTGGGCTCATGACCGCCTGTCAAGCACAGTTGTGCCAGGTGCCTACCTGCTCCATCTCTCCTCCTCCCGACAGCCCTGCAAAGTGCCCGCTAGTTTTCTGTTTTGAAGATGGGAAAACTAAAGCAGAGAGCCACGAGGTCACTCACCTGGTAAGCTGCAGAACTGAACAAAGTGTGCTTGCGAGACTTTCTGTTTGTCGTGGGTAGGTGGACTCTGCTGGAGCCTGTCCCTCGCCTGGCTAGCAGCAACCAAGCCTCCTGCCTCTGACTTGCTGGGGAGCAGGAGGAGGGGGAGGGCTGTTGGTTGGGAAATTGGAGAGAATGCAAAACCTCCCTGCAGCTTTAACAGGCTCCACCAACAATTTTCACTCTGCCTCTTTTCCTTCTCTGGCACACCCTTCCTCCTTCCTCTTCGGAGAATACAGATTCAGAGCATCTCTAAAATCCACTTTGTGTTACTTCTGAGGAGAATTCAGGGTTTTGTTTTTTTCTGGAAAAATGAAAGGATTTTCATTCTCGTTCCTTTCTGGTTCTGTGGGGCCAGCCGTAGCTGTGGTGGGGCACCTCACTGCCTGAGACCACTGACCTCCGAACCTTTCTTGCCACTGCAGTCATCTCTGCCCCACGTGGACACGCTCAGCCACCTGCTGGAGTCTGTGTTTTCCATGGTTGGAGGGAGCCAGGAGGGCAGCTGAAAGTGTGCTGAGTGGGAAGATGGGAGCAGGGAGCTGCAAGAAGGAGAGAAGCTAAGGGCAGATTGCATGCGTCATTCATTCATTCCTTCACTCACTTGGTAGATGTTTACTGAGCGCCTGCTGTGGGCTTGGCATCTGCTCAGGTCAAAAGGGTGGCTGAGTCCTCAAGGGCCCTACTGCCCTTTGGGGACAGTTACAATACAGTGTGGTTGTTACCCAGTGGAGGAGCGGAGAGGGGTGTGGGGCAGGGAAGGAGAGAGCTCAGTCCGGAGAGCCTGGCAGGGCCTGGGGAAGAACTCAGGAGGTTTTGTGAAGTACAGTGTGTGGAATGTGGGTGTCTGTGAGGAGAGTGGTTTTATCTTTTTATGACTTCACTGTCCTAAGGCCTGGAAGGAAACTAAAGAGGAAAATACCTTTCCTGGAAAGGGAGAGAAGGAAATGAACTTTTATGGGGCACCTCTGTACCAGGAGCAGGGGTAGGCACTTACATGATCTCACTTAATTGTCACTGCTACCCTGTGAGATGCGTTTATTGTCATAGCCCATTTGGTAGGTGAGGAAGCTACAGTGGTGCCTGAGGTCGGATCTGCAGCCTCTGCCTCCTGGGTTCAAGTGATTCTCCTGCCTCAGCCTCCTGAGTAGCTGGGATTACAAGCGTGCGCCACCAGGCCCGGCTAATTTTTGTAGTTTTAGTAGAGACGGGGATTTACCATGTTTGCCAGGCTGGTTGCAAACTCCTGACCTCAGGTGATCTACCCGCCTCGGCCTCCCAAAGTGCTGGGATTATAGGTGTGAACCATTGCACCCGGCCTAAATATAAATATATGTTTTAAATACATTCTTTAAATTTAAAAAATTATTTCTGATTATGACGGTACTATATCTTCATTGTAAAATAGTCACAAAATGCAGAAGAAAATTAAAATTATTTATAACCTCAAGTTCTCGGCAGTCACTGTGGGTAATAATTAGTGTCCATCCTTACAGTTGTGTCTTCATCTATTTACTTAAAAAACAAAATAAAATAGAGAATAATGCAGCACATACTGTATGGTGGTCACTTCTCTTTTTTCTCATTTAACATTGTATTATGGACATTTTATATCTTAAAGTAGTACTCTAGAACATGTGAGGCTGGGTGCTATGGCTCATACCTGTAATCCCAGCATTTCAGGAGGCTGAAAAGGGAGAATCACTTGAGTCCAGGAGTTCGAGACCAGCCTGGGCAACATAGCAAGACCCTATCTCTACAAAAAATAGAAAAAACTAGCTAGCGGTGGTGTGCACGTGTAGTACCAGCTACTCTGGAGTCCAGGGTGTGAGGATCACTTGAGCTTGGGAAGTCAAGGCCGCCGTGATTGCACCACTGCACTCCAGCCTAGGTGACAGAGCAAGACACTGTCTCAGAAAACAGGTAAACAAAACGAGAAGAAAGAACATGTGACTATTTAAAACTTAAATTCATTAAAATTAAACAAAATGTAAAATTCACTCTCTTTGTTGCACTAACCACGTTTCAAATGCTCAGCAGCCACTTGAGCTATCATGTTGGACATCGCAGACTAGAACATTTTCTTCTTTCTTTTCTTTCTTGACAAGGTCTTGCTGTGTTGCCAGGCTGGACTGCAGTGGAATGACCATGGCTTACTGCAGCCGTGAACTCCCAGGCTCAAGCAATCCTTCCACTTCAGCCTCCCAAGCAGCTGGGTCTACAGGCATGTACCACCATACCTGTCTAATTTTTAAAATCTTTTTTAGTTTTTGTAGAGACAGCTGTCTTACTCTGTTGCCAGGCTGGTCTTGAACTCCTCGGCTCAAGAGATCCTCCCACCTTGGCTTCCCAAAGTGTAAGGATTATAGGTATGAGCCACTGTGCCTGGCCAACATTTTCATCATTATAGAAACATTTCTATTAGGCAGTGCTATTCTAGAATATGATTTTTAAAAGTTGTGTAGTATTTACTTTACCTCTGCACCGGACATTTATGTTTTCCATTTTTCATATTTAAGTGTTTAATATTTTGCTGAGTACTCTTGCACATTCTTTTTTAAACAGCATTTAATAACAGGTATACTTCATATTACCATAAATCCATCATTTGAAATTGTGTAATTCAGGCCAAGCACGGTGGCTCACACTTGTAATCCCAGCACTTTGGGAGACCAAAGTGGGTGGATCATGAGGTCAGGAGATCGAGACCATCCCGGCCAACATGGTAAAACCCTGTCTCTACTAAAAATACAAAAACTAGCTGGGCGTGGTGGCATGTGCCTGTAATCTCAGCTACTTGGGAGGCTGAGGCATGAGAATCGCTTGAACCAGGGAGTCGGAACTTGCAGTGAGCCAAGATCACGCCACTGCACTCCAGCCTGGCGACAGAGCGAGACTCTTTCTCAAAATAAAGAAAGAAATTGTGCAATTCAGTGGTTTTTAGTATATTCACAGAGTTGTGCAACTATCACCACTATCTAATTTTAGAACATTTTTATTATCCCAGAAAAGAAACCCTACTCCCACTAGCTGTCACTCCCTGCTCCCCTCTCCTCCAGCCCTGGGCAACCAGGAATCTACTTGCTGTCTCTGTGCACATCTATTTTGGGGAGAATTTTAAATTTTTTTCCTTAGGAAAAATTCTGTAAAATTACAGTAGTCCCCCCTCATGCGTGGGGGATCTGGTCTAAGAGTCCCAGTGGATGCCTCAAATGGTGGGTAGTACTGAACCCTATACACACTATGACTTTTCCTATACACGCAGACCTATGATAAAGTTTAATTTACAAATCAGGCACAGTAAGAGATGAACGACAACAATTATAGCAGTATACTCTAACAAAAATTATGTGAATGTGTTCTTTCTCTTTCAAAATACCTTACTGTACTATACTCACCTATGTTTTGACCATGGTTGACTGAGACCGAGGAGAGGGGGAACTACTGTGTGGGGTCAAATAATGTGAACTTTTTTTAAGTCTTTTTTTTTTTGAGACAGAGTCTCACTCTGTTGCCCAGGCTGGAGTGCAGTGGCATGATCTCAGCTCACTGCAACCTCTGCCTCCCAGGTTCAAGCGATTCTCCTGCTTCAGCCTCCCAAGTAGCTGGGACTACAGGCGTGGCCACTGCACTGGCTAATTTTTGTATTTTTAGTAGAGATGGGATTTCACCATGTTGGCTAGGCTGGTCTCGAACTCCCAACCTCAGGTGATCCTCCCGCCTTTGCCTTCCAAAGTGCTGGGATTACAGGCGTGAGCCACTGCACCCGGCCTTTTAAAGGTTTTCAATTCATCATGCCAAACTCCCCTCCAGAAAGGTTGTCCACATTTATGCTTCCACTAAGAGTGTATGAGAGGGCCCTTTTCTCTACACCCCAGTGACACTATTATCATCCTTATTTTCCATCTTTGTCAATCAGGTTAGTGACAAGTGGCATCACCTCTTTGCATGTGACTCCTAGCAAGGAACATCTTTTTGAATGCAGCTTGGCCATTCCTATTTAGTATTAGAGTTGAGAAAGCTCCTCAGCCTCTGTGTGGAGAGACTCGAAGTGAAGACCGTTGCGAGGAAAAAGGAAGGCCAGAGAGAAGGATATAACCAGAGGCTGTGGGGTGGGGCTGCCCTGGTGATGGCTGGAGGAGAGCTTCATGTAGGAGTTGGGGTTGGGGTGCAGGACTTGCTCAGGGGTACTTTGAGCAAGTTCCTCTGTAGAGTGGAGGCCAGGAATCATTTAGGCCAGGGAATAGTAGTGTCCTTGGGCAAAAATACACCTGCGGGCAGTCTGGCAGGGCAAGCCCAAGCTCACAGTGACTGGGAAATTGCATTGTAAACTTCCTTTCCCGCTGTGATGAAGTAAGGCCATCGCTGGTTTTGAGGCCATGTGTGTTTCAATGGCAACTTCGGAATGAAGAAAGTAGGCTGGCGCAATGACCCCATAGCCCAGAATGGTCTTAAATGCTTCCTTTGTGGCTTGGTGATGGCTTTACCCATTGATGTGAGAACTACAGAGTGTGTGGGAGAGACGGCAGAGGAGGGGATGCCCAGGGTGCCAGGTAGGATTCAGGGTCTTGCATCATCTACATCTGTGGTTCTCATCCCTGGCTGCACAGTAGAGTCGGCTGGAGAGCCTTGCCCCTCCCTCCAAAACGGGAGCCTATCTCTGAGGTAGTGTTGGGCATTTACACATTGATTCTGTACAGCCAGACTTGAGAAGCAGGAATCTGATAGGCGTGTTAGTCAGGAGCCCAGCACCAGCCACCCTGGGGATCTTCTGTGAGCTTTTAGAATGGGTGGGGGAAGACTTCTGCTGGGATCATTGGTCTAGCTCTGTCCCAAGGGCTTGGCTCCTCTTCAGAACCTGCTGATGCCCACAGCTTTCTGGGTGCACAGGCAGCAACCTTTGGCTAAGAAAGAGCCTTGCTCAAACTCTGCCTGGGATAACTCATAAAATTATGTTCCAGGCAGATCCTTCTAGCGTCCCTGCAGACCCTGACTGGATGCCCTGATGCTTGCCCCAACCCCTTCCAGCACACAGTAGGTGGTTTCATGGCTCTGTGACGTTGCATGATGTCTGGTGCTGTGGTGGGGGCACTGCTCTGTGAGGCCTCCCTTCTTTCCTGAGAGGGAAGTGGCACAGAACAAAGTCGAAATGTGAGACGGGGGTGGGAGCAGGGTCCCATTCATTGGCTAGCCTGGTGGAGCCTTTTTATTTAAAACCTTTCCATCACAACAGGAGATGCTGACTTGGTCATCACCCTGGTTGGCTGTGTCCTCAGCCTGGCTGTGGGCAGGAAGGAGGCAGGAATTCTCTTCTAGCTAACTGTCTTGCTAAGGGTGCTGTGCTGTCTTCCTTTTTGTGTGTGTATAAATCCTGCCTTTGCTGGGAGAGTGGGTTAGGTGCCGTGGCCCTAAACCAAATTGTTTTTTGGCTTTGGGTGTGCAGAAGATGATTTAATATCAATTTGGGGTAACTTATTTTACATGGAACACTGCCCAGGCCAGCAGGGCTGTATCTGCAGTTGGTCAGTTTTGCTGTGTTTTACTGGTTTTCAATTAATCTTCCTGGAACCACTGCAGTGGACCAGGCCAGTCTAGGAGGCAGAGTGGGCTCTGTCCCACCCTAAACCATAGGGTGTGTTATATATAGTTGAGGTTCCATTGAAACTTTTTAAAATTAAAGTTTCTACCCATTTAAACCATTTGAGAACCACTGTTGTGCACAGAGAAAGTTAGGTCCGCCTGATTTATAGCTCACCGATGCCATTAATAGGTACCCTAAACAAACAAGAAATGCCAAGTGCCCCATACCCAGTAGATGGCAAATAAACGGTGAACACAGTTGTGTATGTGCCTCTGCCTTTCCTGTCTCTGTGCCTTCACTTACCTAGAGCACCTTCCCCCGACTGTGGTTTTTGAATGTGTTCAGTGCTTATTTGGCATCTACTGTGTTTGAAGCACTCAGAATTTCTTGTTTGTGAGGTCCTTTGGGTTTGAATGTGCTGCCCAAAGTTCAGGTGTTGGAAACTGAATCCCCAAGGCAACAGTGTTGAGTGTGGGACCTTCAAGGGTGATTAGTCATGGGCTGGGGCTGGTGGCTCACACCTGTAATCCCAGCACTTTGGGAGGCCAAGGCAGGTAGATAACTTGAGGTCAGGAGTTCGAGACCAGCCTGACTAACAAGGTGAAACCCTGTCTCTACCAAAAATACAACAAGTAGCCAGACATGGTGGCGGGTGCCTGTAGTCCCAGCTACTTGAGAGGCTGAGACAGGAGAATTGCTTGAACCCGGGAGGGAGAGGTTGCAGTGAGGTGAGATCGTACCCCTGCACTCCAGCCTGGGAGATGGAGCGAGATTCCATCTCAAAAAAAAAAAAAGAGATGATTAGTCATGAAGGCTCTGCACTTGTAAATGGATTAATGCTGTTATCTCTGGAGTGGGTTCCTGGTAAAAGGATGGATGTAGCCCCCTTCCTTGCTATCTCTTGCCTGTGCTTTCACCCTTCCATGATGCAGTAAGAAGGCCCTTGGCAGATACGGGCCCTTCATCCTTGGACTTCCCAGCCTCTAGAACTGTAAGAAATAAATCTCTACTCTATAAATTACCCAGTCTCCGGTATGCCAATATAGCAGCACAAAATGGATTAAGACACAGGGCTACTAAAACATACAACCAGAGCCCTGCCTTCAGCAAACTTACTTGTTTGACCAACATGAGGAGACATATACTGCTAACCCTACCTGGTATAAAACCATAAGCCACAAAAGAGAGGTAGGAGAAATGTGTGAGTAATGCTTGGTCAATCATTGCCTCCTGCTGCACATCTTTTAAAACAGGGAAGTGTCCCTCATTTTTGCCCTTTCCTGTGAGAATATTATGATTTTTTTTAAAGAATCTTGTATAGACATTTTGGAAGACAGTTTGACAGCTTCTTACAAAACCGAATCTGTTCTTGTTGTACAATCCACCAGTCACAGTCCTTGGTATTTACCCAGATGAGATGAAAATTTATGTCCACACAAAAACCTGCACACGGATGTTTACAGAAGCTTAGTCATAGTGGACAAAACTTGGCAAGATGAATGTATCAGTAAATGGTTGTATATCCAGACAACGGCATCTTATTTAGCACTGAGAAGAAATGAGCTATTGGGCCATGAAAAGACGTGGAGAAACCATAAATGCATATTAGTAAGTGAGAGAAGCCAATCTGAAAAGGCTGCATAGTATATGATTCCAACGATATGACATTCTGGAAAAGGCAAAGCTATGGAGAAAATAAAAGGATCAGTGGTTGCCAGGGGTTTTTGGGGAGGAATGGATGAATAGGTGGAGCATAGGGGATTTTTAGGGCAGTGAAATTAGTCTGTTTGCTACTGTAACGGTAGATACATGCCATACACTTGTCCACATCCATAGAATGTATAGCAGCCAGAGTGAACCATCACATGAACTGTGGACTTTAGGTGATAATGATGTGTCCAAGTAGGTTCCTCAGTTGTGACAAGTGTACCACGCTGGTGGGGGCTGCTGATAGGGACGGGGGCTGTGCATGTGTGGGGAAGGGGATATGTGGAAATTCTCTGTGCCTTTTGCTCAGTTTTGCTGTGAACCTAAAATTGCTTAAAAAAAAAAAAAGAAAAGAAAAGAAAAGTCAATTCATTGAAAAAATGCCGGAAGGAAATAAGCCAAAATGATAAATGTCATTTTTTTTTTTTAAAGAATTCCCACCTCAGTCTATTGGTCTATTGACTGTTAATGATCTTCCAAAAACCCACTGCGCTCCCCTAGCTCCTTTGGTGTCCCTGAAGCAGAGGTCCTGGGTACATGAACAGCTTCTTCTGGGGTCTCTCCATGCCCAGGGTTCCAAGGGCCACATTTCTGTGTGCCTAGGGGTGGGCCTGGCCTTCATCTCCTAGCTGCAGCCAAGAAGGAGCTATGTTCCTATCACTGAGCTAGGTTTTGGGGACTCGCTGGTGCCCCAAAACCATGAAGATACTAAGTTTTGGTGACAGGCAGAGTCCCTGGACCTTTTCTTCCCCTGTACTCCCTTATCCCCTCTTAAGTGCAGCTGGGTGCACTGGAAAGGACACAGATAGGTCAGCCTGACTTTGTGCTTTAGATTTAATCTTTGAACTTCATTTTCTTCATGCGTAAAGTGATGATGTTTTACGGGATTGTTGTTGAATGAAGAAACACGTGTAAACTGTCTAGCACTGTAGTCGGGACTTGTGATGTCTAATAAATGGCCATTCTGGGCCGGGCGTGGTGGCTCATGCCTGTGATCCCAGCACTTTGGGAAGCTAAGATGGGAGGATCGCTTGAAGCCAGGAGTTCAAGACCAACTTGGTCAACATAGGGAGAACCCATCTCTTTTTTATAAAAAATAAAAGCCCATTCTAAAGATGGAGCATCAGGGACTGGATTAACCTCCTGCCTAAAACAACAAAAAAAAAAAAAAAAAAAGGCCGGGTGCGGTGGCTCATGCCTGTAATCCCAGCACTTTGGGAAGCTAAGATGGGAGGATCGCTTGAAGCCAGGAGTTCAAGACCAACTTGGTCAACATAGGGAGAACCCATCTCTTTTTTATAAAAAATAAAAGCCCATTCTAAAGA